>CAAKHC010010882.1:0-10395 GCA_901007825.1 Macroramphosus scolopax
CCCCCCCCCCCCCCCCCCCCCCGACTCCCCCCTCCGCTCATGTGAAAGTTTAACAATGATGATAATCGGCTCTTAGATTTCATTTTTGTCATCCACCGTGGCCTAATGTGCACTAACTGGATATATGTTGTATGGGAATGCTCTAACTTTTTTAACCTGCCTCTGAACCGTCAAATTTGTTCTTGCTCTTGATCCGTCCATTTTATACATTTTAGGTCCTTTAAACCCTCAAAGCTTCTTAGTAACAGTCGGTCGATCAAAGCCGCCACGGCCTTTCCATCCTCTCCTGAACTGAAGCACAAGTTTAAGATTGTCTGAAAAGGGGACTTGGAGGTAAAATAAAATGGCATTGTTTGCCACTGACCCTCGGTAAACCAAAATGTGCTGCGCTTAAGCTGGAGCACATCGCTTTGGGGAACTTCAGAGTGCTGAGTGTTTCATTCATTATACCGGGAAGTTTGGTTTTTTGAAAGTGTGTGAATTCAACCAAAATCCTGCTGTTACACTGAAAAGTGAAAGAAACACAGCGCGCCGGTATTACAGGGGCACCATAATGGTGCTACGACTAATAGAAAAGGCTTGTTTTTGTTTCATTTAACACTTAAAGTGCTTTGTGTATTTACCTGGATTAGAGCTAAGTGAAAAAAGCCTTTAGACATAAGTTGCCATTCAAAATAAAACACTAACAGATTGAACACAATTGGCTTTCTGCAAGTTTTAAGAGATACAGATGGCTGTGTGTGTGTGTGTGTGTGTGTGTGTGTGAGAGAGAGAGAGAGATGAGGGGGAAAGCGAGTGCATGCATAAGCTGCGAGTGAATATGTGAGCTCCTTCTGTTTGTGTACTTTTCCATTGTATGTGTGTCCGTGTGTTACCCGGGTATCATTTGGCGGTCTGGGTCAGAGGAGGTGCAAGGTATCAAAGATCACAAAAAGGTGTATGACAGCTGACAATTTCAGGCTTTTGATTAAGAATTGTTGATATGACCAGTCCCTGGGTCTCTCCCAAACTCACTCCAGGGATCCTGGGCTGCCTGGCTGTGCCGCAGACAGAGCAACCCATCAGTTGACAGAATCAGGCGGCGAAGGCGCCTCCTGCTCGACGCCTGCCTTACCTTCCCCGCTGAAGCCCCAGTAATTAGAGTCTGGGCAACATGCAGAAAAAAAACACCTACAGAGAGCACGGTGTCATGGACGTCGCCAATTATGCAGCCATTTTGCTCGTGGATGCAACCAGCTCTTGTAATGACACACAGCCGTCCATGGGCATGCATAGCCAAGTGCGCACACACACACACACACACACACATGATTCACAAGGGGATACGGTGAGATCCTTACAGGACTAATTCAGGTGTATTCCTGACATATTCGTATTATTTACCACAGTGCCGTGTCAGCAGGAACCAGGAACACATGATGTTGCTCATTACCGCCATCCTGACCACTAAATCCCCATCAAGGTCCGAACCTTCACACCTGACGCGCAGCTGAGACACACTTCCGGCAGTCACACAGTCATTAGTACAAACTCTTATTATATTTTAATTGCAGCTGTATTCTGATAGCCGCCTGTTGAAAGGAGAAAAAAGTAAAAGGATGTTAAAGCTTCCGGCTATTTTGGAGGGAAACTTGTGGAAAAGTTGCGTATGCATTTCAACTGATGACAGTAATAATGTCTAATGACTATATTCCTTTTTTCGGTTAAATCATCCTTGAATAATACAGCATGAATGGGCTATTATCTTCAACTGTAATATTAAGTACTAAAGAGCGGAAACGACGTCTGCTTAAATATAGTAGGAGCCCGAAGAAGCTGTTGACCGTAGGCTAATGACTCTAAAACACTTTCTAGCCCCTCAGAAGAGAGGAAGAAAAGTTAATTACAACATTTGCTCATCGAGGAGACGGAGGGACACTCAAAACGTCCCCTCATTTGTGAATTAGAGACACGCATTTAGTCACAGGAAATGTAAAGTGGGATTGCGCACCGCGAAGAGGAGGTTAAGTGCACTAATGGAAAGCAGTTAAGTGTTTGTTATTGTCGCGACATCTCTTCTTTTCTCGTGCGGTTTCTGTTTGTAAAATTTAAAGAATGTTTTAATGGCGATTCTTTAATTTATCCATCCGATATTAAACGGTGCTTGAATGGAACGTTAAGTGCGTTTCATTGTCTGTTCAGACACTTTTTGCTCCGCCTGCGTCCGGCACGTTTATATCATCGTAAGTGTCTTTAAGTCGGCACATTTGTGTCAGTCGCATTTCATCCGACGTCACATCCGTACGTTTCCTCTCAGTGAAAGAATTTCTAATTTACATGTAAAAAATGGTCACGATTATGAATACAATAGTCTCATTACGAGCCAAATATATCACAATTTTAATATATTTCCAGTGCAGAATGGTTTGTATTGAGCACTTTAGAAGTCTGAAAAGTCTGTTCAGTCGCTTTTATTTTGTTCCACGGCGCCGCCATAACGTCTTTATCTCAGCATAAACCAAACACGGTACAGTAATGAGTCAGACCCCTTGTGTGTTTGAGGAATTTAAGAAACACATTATTAGTGTGACTCCCTCCAGTATAACTCAACATGCATTGTCGATGTAATCCTGCCGATGATGTGCAGTGGAATTAGTATTTCGGTATTTTATTTAACGTGGTTAATAATACTTACCCAGAGCACATTGCTGAGAGGAGGAAATTAATGGGTGTGTTGTAGCTACTGCTGTTAGTCGTGGTGAAGCACATGGGCACGGAGCTTGACATTGCATTTGTCATGCTAAACTAAGTCAGTGGCATGTAGAAGGAAAAAAAAAAAAAACGTAGGTGTCAGAGGGGAGAAAATCCTCAATATTGCTCTGAGCTGGCATTGACACAGATCTTCAGCAAAACACGCTGCCATTTCCAGAATTAAACAAACCCAGGCGAAGCCGGCAGCCCTACGGAGCAAACCCCTTCTAATGAGAAATTTGTGTAATTGATGTCACGCTCGAGATTGGGATCATTTCTCAGTTTCCTCTCTTTGTTTGCTGCCATTTCAGAAATACGCCCTCTGAACTTTAACAGTCACTTATTCTTTCATTTCCTTCTCTAAACAAAAGCGGAGCCCTCTCACTGCTCATCACCGTGCCAATGTGAGAGAAACACCATCTTGTCAGGCAATGTAACAAAACCATTAAACGTGCAGCATTAAAGGGAGACGAGACGCAATTAGCCAAGAAATTACTCTGATCTTGGTGACATTTGGGAGAAATTGTAACACAATATATGCGGTCGGCGCTTGATTGACAGCCTAATCCAAGTTTGATGGGCGCAGGTCCACGTTCACCGAGCGGAGCGGGTCGTCGGCAGATAACGAGTACAGCTGCACAGCCCTGATAGCGATGTCCGCCATGATTCGTCACCGGGCAAATTCCTCTGGTTTAAACGATGATGAAAGTATCGACCATTAATGACAGGATCATCTCCCTGCCTGAAATAAACGCTCTAATCCCTTTTGCCAGGTCCATGAATTCCTAATATGAGTTATATAAACTGGAGTAATAAATCAGTGTTAGCTCAGTTGTGTTTGGAAAATTGTACCAAGGCTCTTTGCCCCCTGTTTAAAATGCAAGACGGCCAACTGAGGACATCTTCGCTTAAGCTGTAACATACAATGAGTTATTGCTGGGGATAGATTAACTCTCCCACAGCAATAAGAATTGCAAATGGGCGTAGAATAAGGTGAAATCTCCCTTTACTGTAGAGAACTGACACGTGTGTTTGACTACAGTCGGAGGATGGTGATGAATAACACAACCTTTCATGTGCTGGATAGTTGATTGGTTGACGTGAGTGATGAGTATATCCTACACATCACATCATAATGGTGTTAATCCCA
The DNA here is from genome assembly GCA_901007825.1 of Macroramphosus scolopax. NCBI lineage: Eukaryota > Metazoa > Chordata > Actinopteri > Syngnathiformes > Centriscidae > Macroramphosus > Macroramphosus scolopax. Next base: position 3,881 of record CAAKHC010010882.1, read on the forward strand.
GACATGGATAACAGAGCCACAGAGGAATAGAAATACAGAGGTTAACAGCGAAGTCTGACACGGTGGTCAGATTAAAAACTGATTTAAAGCAAAGTCCTATTAGATACTTCAGTTTGCTTCCTTTGTGTGTGTGTTGTTTTTTTTAATCATATACATGTAGTTTGGATGTAGGTGTAGTAATCTGAACAAGCTAGCGCTTCATATTTCACACTCCAAGCCAGTAGGGGGCAACGTATCACCAGAAGGATGGGGGGTCCAACCCATGTTGTAAGAAATAAGGAATGCTTACTCACTTAGCATGAGCTGGAGGGTCAATTAACCAAGCAACAATCTTTAGGAAGAGACTGAAAGAATGACATCGCTATGGCTGAATTTAGTTCCTCCAACGGAGATTATGTATCGTCCCATTTTCCCTGTCACCTGCGGTTGAAGAGCCCCAGAGAGAGACAGATAGTTAATTACATGAGTGTCGGTGTAGCTCCACAACCGTGACTCACATTCGCCCCTTGAGGAACAAAGAGGTATTACAAGACACAAAGCCGGTTAGCGACCTAAATTATCTCTTAAAATCCATTTGATTTGTGACCTTCAAGAATCTGACGTTGTATACAAGTAGATGGACATAACAACACAGGTGGTTGATTAAAAACGGGGATTTCAAGCTGTCCTCAGTAAACATCATGCAACATCACAGGCGGGAGGGGAAGACCTGTGACTGACACTTTAATACCAGAACAAAAATGTCCACCCATGGGACGCCCGGCATAATAGCAGGAATTCCCTAATTCACCTCCCCTCAGCAAAATGATTGTAGCCTCTTTTAAGACGAGAGGTGGCACAATGCTGCCTGAACCTAATGATTAGGGTGAGTGGAAAGCAAAAGTGAATAGCTGATGAATATTTCATAAATTTTAGCAGCACTTACTGGACACAAGGCCTGATTGATGGCAGAGTGGCTGTAAAGGTTTGAACGCTGAAGGGCCTCAGCCTCCTTTCACGCCGGTGCTTACTTCAAGCACCGCCGTTAATCGCAGAATAAAGATGTATTTAGCTGAAGAGCTCTTCATTAATGGGCTGCCTTTAAACAAATGTAGCCGCACAGGATTTGTGTCATTGGACTGAAATGCAAAAAAAAGGATGAAGGGATGGAGAGAAGGAGAGGAACAGATGTGGAGAAAACCTAAAGGAAATTAGTTTTACCTCTTTGCCATTGAAATGTTAACTACTTAAAAAGTATTGGAGGGTAGGAAAATTAGAATTAAATAGAGTGAGGTTAGCCAACAGTATAGTACAGAACACTTAAATCTCTTAAATAACATATTGTGTTTCTAACAGCAAAATGTATTCAACACCAACAGGATTTTTTACTTTATCTGTATTTTGTGTCTTCAGTGAGGCCTGAACGTGAATGCACACATCCTACAATACTTATATATTAATATAATTCTATATGCAACCTAATTTCAGTACTATATCAGTCTGGTTGAAATTATTGTCTTTGTCATTAATGAACTATAGCATGATGCATAATTCATTCTCATACAAGTCCTAGAATGAACATATAGAGCTTGTGCTCTCTGCCTCATGCCTGGAGTACCCTCTGATATATGACCCTGCCGGTGCAGATGTGGCGAGACACCCAAATCCACTCTGGATCCACTTGTCCGGCCCTCTTTAATTAAAGTGTGTGCATTTTTCTATTACCGACAAGTCCATTTGCAGACAACCATCCATCACACATCTGCCCGCTCTCTTCAGGCATCTAATGAATTGAGCAGAAGTGATTTGTGGTGGTAATCCTTTAGAGAAGCTGAATGAAGTGTAAGCATTGCATGTATTTTTTTTTTTTTTTTACCCATCTCCCTTTATTTCTCTTCGGATGAATCGTGCCCCGTAGGCATCGGTATCATATAGACGGCGGTGAACATTATGTTGACTCAGGTTTTGGTGCTATTACCATGTATTTCTAATAAAACTAAAGCCTTAAGAATGACTGTGAGTCTCATTTTTCATTAGCTTTAGTGCCCTTTACCTGAACTACTCTGCCAATTTTTCAGCTTTGCTATGAGCCAACTAATAACCTAAATCTCATTCGGATCATTACGGGGAAAGAGAATTTGAGCAGAATTTGACCATGAATGAGGTATTAATGCAGAGAGGGTGGATGGATATTACTACTAGACATTAACACTGTCACAGGGGGATGTCATTAACAATATATGAGCAGTGTATTCATGATATTCTGCTCTGAATTAATCTTTTCCGATTTGTTTACCTTTCATACCAAACTTTAATAGGAACACCGAATAAGAAGGACGGTTGTAGATGGGTCCAAAACCACGATCACGCTGCCATGACTGGCGACTCCTAAGGGTTAAGGGATTATTGTTTTACATTGTTTTTTTGATTTTACAATCAGAGAAATTGGAAATTCACAGGGATGAAATGACACTGGATTTCGCTTGTCTTAGTACATCCACTTCCTGTATGAGCTCACCTGTGGCTCAGGAGAGTCAGGGGTCATGACTGCACCCCTTAGTGGTCCCGCCCTAGACATGCCCAGCCCTGCTGTGTCCCAAAGGCCCTCCTGTCAGCTGTGCGCCTCCACCACTGTCACCGAGTGTATATGTGTGTGTGCGTGGGTGTGTGGGTTGCCGCAGAACAAGAACCAATTTGATTTGCTCCACTGGCCTGTGAAGCTCGACTGTGAGGCAGCACCTCTCTTTATTCCCCTAATGGCTTCCCTTCCCCACTGCTCCTTACCCTTCCCTAGACACCAGTTATGTGCACTCTTGTAAATATACATATACACGATGGAGGGAGAAAGAGAGGGAAAGCCGCTGATGCACAGACGACAGAAACGGAAGAGAGAAATTGCGTGGAAGGGAGTGGAATAAAAGTGAGGGTGTGGTAAAAAAAAAAAAGTGGCGTTCGCTCTCTGGAAATGACAGACGTTCTTTCAGAGGCTGACCTTGCAACTGAGGTCTCTTTCATCTGGTGTTATTAGGAGCCCTAGATGGGCCAGGGAGATGCTGGGGTGGTGGACCTGCCTATCAAAGCAGCGGCCGCAGTCCGTTTCCACTGCTACAAGTGAAGCTTTTTGCATCCTACTACTGCAGTACGTACATATGGTATAACACAAGTGCAGAGCATGTGGCTCACCCCCTCTCCCCTCCCCTATAAGCGATATCTAAATGGTAGCCCTTGTGAGTTGAACCATATAAGTGAGTGTGATGGAGAGACATGTAAATTGTATTGCATAGGACATGCAATTGGCAGAGTCTATAGCCGGCGAGCAGCAGAGTTCCTCTCAAATAGCTTCTCAGAGCGTCCATGTGTGACTTTGAGTTTAAACGGGTCAAAACATACAGGTACAATTCAATCACATATGAAATGAGTTTGCTGCAAGTAAACTTTGGAAATCATTTTCTTTGTCATGTCTAATGTGTTGAGTTCAGGGGGTTTCGCATGTGGTTGTGGGTCTTGGAAAATTGCAAAGGCTTGTGTGGGAGGGGGGCGCTAATTTAAGAGGCTTAATAATGACCCCCTACCATTCTCTGCAGGAACTGCCTTCAATTCGCCCATCACATCACACGCATGGTATGACATGGAAACAGGAGATGCATGTCATTTTTGACACGGCTTGGCTCTTACTGGCTGCAGGGGAAACTTCAACATGGATTTCTTGCTGCAGTACCTGCTTGTTTCAAGAGGGAAGAAAGGAATGTCAAGAATCATAGATTTCCTTTTTTTCACTGCATCCTCCACACAAGATTGAGTCAATGTCATTTTACTAGCGTTCTTTTATCATCGCTTAATGGCTAATATGAAGAAATCATCTGATTTCTCTTGTATTGTTAAATTAATTTATTTTTCAAAGACTGATTTTGAGAAAATCAACTTGTATTGGATTTAACAAAAGACGAAGCTATCGCGAGATTAAAGGCTGCAGGAATTCTCCCGGAGATGATGGAGGGGGGGGCTGATTTTAATTGACAGGCTTTTGTCTATAGCACTCGCCACACCAACTGACAAGGACTATAAATAGACAAAATGGGCTGGCCGGCCACATGGGTGTGTGTATGGACAATTTAAATCTTCCATGCTGTTCAGACTCAATAGATTAATTGATCCTATCTATGGTTGACGAATCAGCACGAGGGCAGTTAGAGAAAATGAAAGGTGAGTCAAGAGGGCGAGGCGCACACCATGTTTAAATATCTAGGGATTTCCAGAGCTCGACAATCCAATTGCATGACCTTTTTTTTCTCCCTGGCTAACAAGGAGGCATCGGCGCTATTAAAAGGTTGCTTTGAGCTCCCAGTGAACACAGAGTATGTATTTCACCAGACTGATAACGCACGTCAGACGCCATGAATGAGCTGCACATGGAGATATAATGACACTGACAGGCAGTTAAATGGTGAGGTGCATGACATAAACAAGGGCTTCCGGCAGATACTTTGTAAGTCACCTAACTTAGATTGGAATAGTTCATTTGCTAGTCCTTTTTTTTTCCACGTTAACATGAAAATAACAAATTCTAAAATATCCTCGAGAGTCTTGAAGGGTTACAAATCCAATGCAAAAGCCGTATTACCGTAAGCACATTTCTGCTTGGTAAGTTTGATATTTGATTCCATAACTTTTAGTTAGCGGCTCAATCGTAAATAATCTTGGTTCCTTTTTTCCAGGAAAAACCAAGAGTCCTGTGGTGCATTGCAAAAAAAAGTGGCCCCCTTTGCATTGCCCCTTGATGCAACAGTCACCATAATGCAAGTGGCACGGTGTGTCCGCTGCTAAATGATTCGCATGAGAATCTCTCCCTCCTTCTTCCCTCCATTTATCTCAGTTCTATAGTCTTCCTGTCTTTAACTCATGTAGAATCAAGCTTCCCATTTGGGCCTCCATGCGTCCAGTCATTTACATTTCACCACATTTAAAGCCTCCCAAACAGGATCTGAAAGCGTGTCATCACACTGACTGTCAGGAGAGGCAGGTCCCATAATTTCATTTAAATTTTCATGGGTTTTTTTTTTTGCATTTCAGGTCAGCGGGGGGCTTTCCCAGAGGTGCCTGTTTTGAATGATTTTTGGCTCAAAGTGTAAGTGTGAGTCGGAGCTGGATGATAACAGCTTACAGTCTGAAAAAAAAAAAATATATATTCTCCCTGGTTTTAGTTTGGCGCTCTTAAAATCACATCATTTATCATGAATGTAATAACTACTGAATCGTAACCGATAGCTTTCAGAGTCAACCATCTAAAAGGAACCCACAGTTTACCATTACACCATGCGGTTCAGGACCATCCCAATGACATGATGTTGCATTTAGGGCCTTCTTGTTGTCAAGCGACTGAGAATGTGTTGTCGTCTTTTGAACTTTATTGAGACTAAAGCAAAGACTTCAAGAATAAACAGCTGCCTTAACTTAGCACACGCACACACACACACACACGTTTCTTTTCCCTTTGATGATATTTGGAAATTAGACCTCTTTAATCAAAGTTGCCAGGGCATCCAGCTGGTGGAAACATTCCCTTTCCCCTCACATCTTCGGTAGGTGGATGTTGCTGGAAAAGAATTTTGTGGATTACACTGGCAAGCCAGCCCAGAACCTTTCTGACTCTGTAATCCAAAATAGAAGCATGGCTTCGTTATAATCAGGAAGCCGGATAGATAAACAATAATAACGCATTTGGGCTAATGAAACCGACCACGACGTATGGAGAGCTTACCCCGTAAGCCAGGAGCCTTCGCCTCATCACCACTTGTTTGGAGCTGTTTGTTTTTAACCGCCTGCCATTGTTACTGCTTTTAATCCCAGAGAGAAATAAACTTATTTGAATACTCCATGGATTAAAGAAACTGCGATTTTCCACTTCAAACACATGCAGCGTGTCGGGTTGATAAAAACGACTGCGGCTCAGAACCGGAGCTCCATTGTCCCCGTTCCTCCTGCACCAAACGCTGTTTATTTAAACTTTTCTTTTTTAGGTTTTCTATTTGTTTGGGTCTGTAAAAGCCATTATTTTTATTTGAAGGTGTTGTTTACCTCTTTTGGATAATCTCAGGGCGGCTCAACTCAACCTGCTCAGGAAAGGCCAAACTTGCATGTGCACAAGTGTGTGTTCCTTCCCTTAAAAACAATGGGCAGGTTTAATTTGCATCACAATGATCCCTCATCTCTACATACGACATTCCATCTACAACGTTATTAGCACACAGGAAGTCCGCTTATATGACGATGGTGGAGGCCAACTTTGCTAATAACGCCATGCCAGGTGAAAGACGGATGCACGAGAGTAAACTGGAATGAAGGTAGACAGATGTAGGGGAGATGGACAAAGCGAGAGGAAAGGGAGTGTGTGTGTGTGTGTGTGTGTGTGTGTGTGTGTGTGGGTGTGTGTGAGAAAGTTTGCACGAGCTTCGGAGTTTGATCAGACGGATGAAAGATGACAGAGCAGCGGTTTGACAAAAGGTACGATACTTTAACAACATGAATGAGAAGACTTT
>CAAKHC010010882.1:10415-33775 GCA_901007825.1 Macroramphosus scolopax
TGTGTGTGTGTGTGTGTGTGTGTGTGTGTGTGTGTGTGTGTGTGTGTGTGTGTGTGTGTGTGTGTGTGTGTGTGTGTGTGTGGGTGTGTGTGAGAAAGTTTGCACGAGCTTCGGAGTTTGATCAGACGGATGAAAGATGACAGAGCAGCGGTTTGACAAAAGGTACGATACTTTAACAACATGAATGAGAAGACTTTCGGATGAATATTAATGAGGAAGCATCCATTCAAAGGAGAGACTCATTTGTGTCAGGAATGCAAAACAACCAACCGTCATAAATCACTGCGGAGGAATTTTATTAGCAACCAAACACTCCCAGAAACATGTAGAAGTCACTAAGATGATTGAAGTTGTATTAGACATGTGGGTTTAAAGTGAGAGAGATGTAGGGCTGCGCTCCAAAAATCTGATTTTATTGATTTATTTCTAATTATTAATAACTCTACTGCTTTAAAACTGTTTTCTATTGTACTTCTCTTATCACTTGACCAAAGACGATGATTGTAGACAAACTCTCAACATCTTTCTTCTACCGAGAAAACCGTTGTGAATGTGCGTATGCTGTCGTGCTAGCATAAGAACTGAAAGCGATTTCCCCACTTTTGTCCTACAAAAGCAACATTCTGATAGTGGAGTCCGTCCCTTCCATCCACACCACAACATGACTGCCACCCTCCGGGGCCGTGGGCACTTTAATTGGCCCGCTTCCTATCTGTAATTTTTTTTAATTGCTTGGAGACACTCTGCTCTCTTTAAAAAAAATCAATGCAGATGTAATAATATCTGTAATTGTCTGCCACGCTCCGGGGACACCACAAAAGCCTTGGATCAATGGAGGAAAGCAGGGAGGCTGGTAGGGGTTAATTTTTCCCTTTCTGTAGGTAATGACAGGGAGCCAAAGCTCGGTTCCTGACACAGAAGCACAACTTGCTGTTCCTATTGTCTCTACAGTGCCTAATTGGGCCAAATGCAGTTAGTCCCTCCTGGCAGAGGCTGTCGAGGTGGTGATTAATGAAGCCTCCAGTCATGTAACCTGATAAAAAGAAAAGAAAGGGATGGGAGAGGGAAAAATGTCATCCTGCTGTGTGTTCTTCATCCTTTTTCCTTTCTTGTGCTTCTTCGCTGCCTTTGTCAATTCTCCGGAACTTCTCTCTCCGAGTAAACAGGTGAAGTAGATAAAGTTTGCAGAGGATTATTTTCCTTCGGTGAAAGGAAAGGGGGACAAGCTCATTACTTCATCGCGAGTGTAATTAAAAAAGAGGTGGCTCTGGTCTCCGTTCTTGAAGTGTAATATCACACTTTCTTGGTACAAAAAAATCGGCGTTGTAGCCTTCTTCTTCCCTGTACAGTCTCCAGAGACGTGTCAGGAATCCAGGATCAAGAGGTCACAGGTATTAGCCTCCGAGGATCGTCATGGCCTTTGACTAATTACCTCATTAAGCTGAACTTCAATACTCTCCATGGTCTCTGTGGCCCGGCCTTGTTGCTCGGCGTAAAGAGGACAGAGGAGACTTAGAACTCCTCCGCGGTGACCCGGGCGGACTGACCGCAGCTTGCTGCAGCCCGGTCGGTCGGGTCGTGGGAGGGAAATCAATCCTCTGTAAATATATTAGACGCAATTACATCCTGCTGGACTTTGCCTAACACGTTTATGGAAGCATTAGGCAAAGTCTTCCTTTATCAACCGCCCCAGGCCATTAGGACAATGACATGTTATTTTCACGTGCAGGTGATGTGGGCGAAGGTATCGGAACAAGACGCACATGGGAGGAAGTCCAAGTCCAAGTTTCCATTGCACGCAGAACAAAGTGGTTTTCATTGGTTTTATTAGGTTGAGGCCACTTTATCTATTTTCAGTAGACCAATCAAAGGTCTTGATGCGACATGGACACCAGGCTAATGAGGAACTGAAGATCTCACTTCTAGTTGCACGATTATCAGCAGCTGAAATATTCAGTTTCTCTCAGGGACTTAATCAAAGTTTCTTTTTGCTTGGTTTCTTTTTGTTTTGACCCCCGGAGGCCCCCGTAACTCCTCGATGACAAACGGCCTCTTACCGTACAACATGTGAATGATAATTGTGGAACAATGCGACGTCAATAAGCTTCTGAATAATCCCTCTCAACAGCCGAAACGGCTGGCAAACCAACTCGGTGAGTGATAAGCCGTTTCACTTGTTCCTAATTAGGAAGTCCAATTTTGCCACCGTCATGAGGAGATTCCTAAACTCTCTCTACCAGCCGAGGCTTACACATTCATAAAAGCATCTTTTTTTTCTCCAGCCTCTCTCTCTCTGTTAGGAAGGCATTCAAGTCTAATTACTCACAAGAGGCCATGGGTGCTTACAGTATCCCAAGAGGTGCTTGACAATAAACTTTATCCCAAACAGCCGGGGCTGAAGTGCATTCGGGAATTCTCCTGGAGGAACATTCACCCATTGAGAGAGAGCATGTGCCCCTCTGAGTGTGCTGCACAGCTACCGCCGTGTCCGTGTGTGTTTCTGAGCATATTATAGGGATGTTTTTCATGGGGATTTGTTTGTGGTCATCCATGAAATAGCCTCGGGCCCATGTGCCATAGGTTCCTCAAACACCCGGGCTTTTTTTTTCCACACCTTTCTCTTTCTTTTAGCGACGGATCGGGGAGGAGGTTGGTGAGACGCAGGCTCAAACACAGCTTCACACAGTAACCTTCCTTCGCTGTCGCCCAACAGCACCCTCAAGACCACTGTTCTCGTTCTTATCCTAGACCTGAATTCTTCATTTGGTCACACTGCTTGCTCCTGAATAGTCACCTCTGAGGAGATTAACCCTTTCATTAAAAATGCCTGACCAGGGTCAACCTACTGCCTGGCTCTGCAGTCCCTGCGCCTCGCTTTGATCTATCAGCTATGGAGAAATTATTAGCAAACTCTTAAGTCGTGCCTCGTGATTTGTTTTTTTGTAAATTTGTAGAAATTATTCATAATCCTATTATGTGGCGAAGGGGCAAACCTGCATAAAACATATGAGGGCTTTGTTATCGAGGGGAAGGCAGGAGGAGAGAAATGTTGAATGTTTGGGTTCACTTAAGTTATGGGAAAGACGGAGAGAGTTGGGAATCCGTCCTAATCCTCTCGACTAGGTCCTATACCTTTGAGACATAAATGCCTCTGTAACCGCTGATTTTACCCTCTCAAAGTGAAGGAAATAGTGTCCATATTTACCTATTCCCAAACTTCATCCCCATCCTAAGCACCCTTTTGTTGTAGACAAGGAATAATTGTGACGTTACAAACCTCAGTCCCAGCAGCATGCATTGTCAGGAGGGTAATGTATTGCATATAACCAGGGGAAGAGGAGAAATCACAATTTTTACACCTCCCATCTCCCTTTCAGGGGCCAGTACTTTGCAGAACAAAAGTCAATGTCTCAGCCCAAATCTTGTCTGACAATGCGTAGCAGCCCGTGCTATTTTAGGCTCTTTGTGGTGCCAATCTCCTATCTCTCCCGTGACATTTTTTCAAAGAAAGAGTAGATTTCCTAGAGACTCTGCCCTTTGCAACTTCCACAGTGTATTCTTGCACATTGAGTAAGGACCCTCCTCCTCACTCTAATGCCGTCGCGCTCTGCAGTGACCTGAGAAAGGGAAAATTAAGACAGCGTATCAGGCTAAGAGCCCTATCTTTAGCTGGTGGAGTGAAAAGACGTTATGCAGATGCTTAATTCTCAGTTTCACATTCGGTATAAAAGGTGCAGGACCTGGGAAAATTTTGGCCAACTAACTACACCGTAAACAAGAGCCACAAATCACTGTATAGCGTTTTATATGAAGGTTTTATCACTATTCCCAATTAAAACATATTTTACATCACGATGGCCAATTTCTAAGGTGTTCAATTTATAATTGTCTCGGACGTTACTCACAAACCATCTCTTTAATCACCGTGTGTTCTTTTCTGAAGTAATTTACAGTTAATACAAAAACTTGCCGTCATGCTTTTAATGTCCCAATTTTTAGATGTACTGTCTCACTGGCGGGCCACCAACTTCACATTAATTCTGCTGCAGTGTCTGAATGTACAGTTGTTATCCGGAGCTGCTTTTACCGAGGATGAAAAGGTGAGTCGTTCTAAATAACGCCCGGGCTAATTGGCTATGTTTTGCAGTTAATTTCCATAAAGAGCCCAGGAGACTGTCACCTCGGTTTGGGAGGACGAGGTGCTGCAGCTGGAGTCATATATATCCGCCAGTCGTTAATCAGGAAACACACTTTCGCCTGCTTCTCAAAAGGGCAGAGGTCAAGGAGGAGGGGCCGACACCATATCTGCTGCACAACGCTTTAATTGAAGGAGTGTAAATTGCTGTAGAAAAATGCCCCGTCCCTGAAATTCAGCAAAAACGCATGCTGAGGCTCTGTCCAAAGGGTATAATGAAGGACCAAGTGTCTCCATGCAATGTACAAATTCTGCTGTTTATCTCCGATGGGGTACCAGGACCTACAGCTGCTTACATCTTCAAGTCCTCTGTTTTTAACTAGTAAACATTGTCTATTTACGCTGCACTATACTGAGGCCAGAAACTCTCTCTTCATGTGGAGTGCTTGGTCCCGGAGCTGTGATTCTCCTGCTGCCACTTAGCATCCAGTGGCTCTGAGGCCTTGGGTCTTGAGTCAAGCCCATATTTTATGACTGCCCGCCTGTGGTCAATAGTCCTCTAGATTACAACAGCACCACCAAGGTAGAAAAGTCCAAACTCAAATCAATAACACTATTTATATAATTATATTCTATAAAGTGATGCCGTTATATAACAATTCTTGTGATCGTCTACTGACCGCGTGTTCTTTGCACCATCACAAACAGAGTTCCTCTCCTAAAGCAGGCAGAGCCGAACTAAACTGGCTTTATTTATTCAGTTTAAATGACCATATTGGGTGCACGGAATGCACAAACCCCCGGTGGTATACTTAAGTGGCTCACAAAGACATTCAGAGGATGGCGCTGCCAAGTGTGGCTTTACGAGGACAATTTAACATAATGAGCAAATAAATGCTGGCGTAAAAAAAAAAACACCTGTTAACGTCGGCGGCAGGTTGAGGCTCGCTGGAATATAGTTTTTTGTGTGACGGGTCAGCAATGTAAAACAGATTTAATTCCGTTTCCCAAAAAAAGCAGCAGTTTGCATTCAGGTTTTAATGCCGAGTCGGGGAATGAAGAGCCGGCGCAACAAGCTGACGACCATCAAGACGAGGATGCAACAAGTAAAGCAGCGATATATTCTCTTATCAGTCTTATACTAACTTCCATCGCAGAAAAATAACTAAATTTCTGAAAAGTCTGATTTATTTCCTTATTGCGGGGTAATATTATGTACGGGTGATTACATTCCCAGAGAGATGTAATGAGGTTTAAGTCGAGGCGTCGCTCACAGACAACACATAAACAACAGAGCTCAGATTTCTCTGTTGCTGTCAGCTTTCTGGCACTCGGCTTCGTCTCAGGAGGGTCACAGTGATGACTGGGTATCCACAAGCTGTCAGAGGAGGCCAGAAGTATCAACTGAAAACTGAAGTCAATACCACAAAATCAAACGGCGATAATGACCATGTCATTAAATCAAAGATTTATTATTGGTAGTTATTAGTATTGCTGCAGGCTCTCTTACAGCACTCCTCTTAAGGGATTTATTAACTGCAACAAACGACTCAATGAACAAGTTACCAAAGCATCAACTACTCTAAAGGTTATGTTGCATGTATTAATCATCTAAAGATACACGCACTTATTCTGTTTCTCTCTGTAAGGTATATAAACCAAACTTCAGACAACAGACCTCACACACGTGAAGAAGCCCTGTAACCGAGCGCCGATGTTTCCTCCCTCGTCTCCGTCTCGCCTGCTTGTCATTCCTCTCCCACTATGGATCAGAGAGACGACCCCGGCCTCACCCCGGTGCTGTGAGTGAGCCGGGTGTCCCGGTCAGACCTGTCCTGCTGAATGCCTTCTGACAGATTGTTTGTGAAACTCTTGTGTACTGTTTGTTCCCCTTCCCCTCCCCTGTCCTCACTGACAGTGTCCCCATTGTGAATCTGAAGGGCTCTGCTTTGTCTCGCCAGCCTCATTGGAGCCGGCGTCGGTCCAGAGAGAGCTTGCAAACACCTCTGCTCAGTTTCTGAGAGCATCTGTTGACTTACCTGTCCATTACTTCACTTTTGTGTCTGGTTGTTTTATGTGAAATACATATAACCATTAAAGTTGTTGATGAGGTTTTCTAATTAGTCTATTATCATTAGACCTCAAAGTTTCCTTTGATTTGAGGAGAAAAGACACAATCAAATCCAGCCGAACATCTACATGCAGTCATCTACCTATTACCCCCCTTTCCTTTCTTCCACCCCCTCCCCCCCATCTCCTGTTCCTAACCTCAGCAGGGAGCGTGGCTAATTTACGAGCATGGGCAATGCCAACATACTCTCTGAGGAGGGCCTGTTTTAACACCTCCAAATGCTGTAATGCATCCCAGCTGACCTTAATTATAACAGCATGTGCCCCCCGATATACAATCCACAAGGCCGGGAGTGTGAGCCAGTGTTCTTACCTGCAGAGAACAACAGAGCATCAGCCACCGTAGCGGCTCAATGTTAATAGTTGCATCCTGAGAGGAAATCAATAAAGCTATAAAGGGTGATATCACAGTGTGTCTGGGCCCTCACGCACACATTCTCTCTCTCCACCTCCCTCCTTCCCTCAGCGGGGCCTGTTTATGAGGGTCTAGTGGTTGGTGGAGCAACTTAAAGGTCACTAGTATGAGGTTTTGATCCGGGGATGAGACACCCTCTTTGGAAGTGTGTGGTAAACGGTGGAGAGGGACCCCTGACTCATCTGGAGCAGAAGTGGATCTTTTGAGGGCTTATAGCTGCTGTGCGTTGTCAAGGTAGCGAAGCATTAGTGCCTGTAAAGGCCCATCGATGCCGCCTGGTTACGATCAGAGGAAAATTCCCACGAGGAAAAGCGGGGCCTTGCTAAACCGCTGATGAACTGAGGGAGGTATTAAAACACCGGCTCTCCTTTTCTTCTGTCTGTACTGCAGATTTTAACCCATAATAGTGATATATGCACAGCACGGGGCTCTAGCATCATTGGGCTGATAAACTGCTCGTACAATAGATAATCTTTTATGTACCTCCCGTGCACAGCACAAATATTATGACTATTAGTACATTAATTAACTCACTGGCCTGGGGGTCCTCTGCCTAGCCAAGGTTAAGAGCTTCTTTAATTAAAGATCAATACGGTTTTGCAGTATATTTCTAAAGCACCCAACGAGACACGGAGCTCTTTTCTGTCTACATGTCAAAGTGATATAGAAGTTCACAGAATGTGTACAGACGGAGATTCAAGTGCAAGTAGGAGGCTGATATACTGCATGTCAAAGTGATGGTGTGACATATTATAACCTTATTTATGGATTGAGATATGTTGTGCCAATAATGCAGGTCTGAGCTCCGTCGTTAGTGGGTGCAGACTATCTTTATGTATCTATGGACATCTGCCTATCTAACACAACTTACTAATATACCTGTGCACTGAGCAAAGTAGGTGAAGAGCGAAGGTGATGGCTGAGATCAAAGCCCGCAAACCACTGGCGACTTCCATCCACACAAGCACAAGGTAGGATTTAGTCCTTGTTTGTAAAGGAGGGCAGGGCCCGGAGAGCACACCTTCACGCTCAAGGCTCACAAGTTCCCCTCAGATCACCATAATCCATCTGGATTATGTTTGACAGGACATGGATCCTCCTGCTGGTCTGGTCCCCTGTCTGTTCTGGAGTAGAGCCAACAAAAAGGTGGCTGTAGTGAAAAGCCTGACCCCAGAGCCCAGCCGAGCACCAACCTGCCTCCGTCCATATGAAGCATGAGAGTGTTTAACTGCATCAGAGGCTCCATATTGTATAAGATCATTGCTGATCAATTCTGAAGTTGGTTTTTGTTTTGTATATTTCTGTCAAATACTTTTTTTTTTATGACCCACCAAACATTGACACAACTGTTCTATAAACATAGAACACATGATTATTAGATTAATAGATACGGTGTGACATGGATCTAACAAACCCACTGATTCGTAGGCTACGTAGCACGTCAATGCACAAGATACCATCGTCAATAGATTTTCAATATTCCCATGTAGAGTGTACAAGAGAGTTGTTAATCGTCCAACTGTGACGTGTAGAGTCTCACAAAAATTAACATTACACCTTAAAAACACTGCAGTATATACTGCTGTGAGTGTGTGTTTGCTGGTGCAGGCTCACCACTTGCACCCTGTTTCTAGCTGCAGTCGTAGCAACAGTCACATTGTGAGACGGTCATCTTTAATTTCTGACACTGTCAGGATTTTTTTTTTCCAGGCTATCTTTGGCCGTGACACGATTGTGACAACGGTATGTGACATGTATGTACCTTTCACATTCTAATACTAGGAACCTCAGTTACTTTGGACTTTTAAAGAGGTAAACTTTGACTTTATGAGCTTAATGGACTTTTTTTTATAAATGATTAGCATATTAACTGATAAAAAAATATGCATTACACACAAATATACAGTCTCTTTGAACACGCAGTCGAGCTGTGATGGATAAGACGGCCTCTCTTATCAGTGCTGGTCTGGCTTTGGCTTCGTCCACCTGGGTCTCTCTTGGCCTGCTGACCAGTCTCTCCAACCCTGCTTCCTCTCCCTCCCACCACCACCCGCACCCCTTTGCCACACAGGACTAAGACAGGTTAAACAGTTAAACACCAGCAAATCCAGCACTGCCCTGTGGGAAATTTGCTTCTAATCCCTAACTTATAGGCACAGAATCAAAGCCAAAAAGCCTGAGCAACAAATCTGATCCTCCCCCTAACAATCTTGGGCCTCTTGGGAGGGCAGGGAGAAGCTCCACAGACAAGGCTGAGATGGATAAATACCTAAATGATGAGACAGTCTGGGGACAGGGGACTAGTGTCTGGCTATGACCGTTCACCTCCAATTTGGCATCCACGCAATGAAAGGCAATTGGGCGGCAGCCCCCACACAGCAGCCAGTCCTTATTATTATATGTTGAAGTGTGGCTTCGGCAATGATTAATGACAGTGTCAGAGCGAAAACAAAGCACAGCGCAAGTTATCTCCAATCCACCTGCTCCTGTGGCCCGACTGGAAGAGAATGGAAAAAGAGTGCAAGCAGCACATGGCTTGATAATGGGAAAGAGAGGGTGAAAGAGAAAGAAGATAGGAGGGGATGTGGGTGGGATGGGAGGGGGGGGATAGCGAGGGGGACTTACTGACCAGAGCAAGGTGAGATTAACTTCAAGGGAAGCACAACAAGCATAAACACAAATGCACATATAGGAATTAACAAGCGTAATAGCAAAAATCTGTATCAGAATAATTCCTAACAACCCCACAGGGATCTGTTCTTTGTCTTTAAACCAAATGCCAACTTGCAGGTAGTTTCCATGTGAGGTGTGAACATGCAGCTTGTGGCTCGCCCGGGTGATTGATTTGACAGACAGGGTGGACTTTCATGGCGTCTGTGTTTGTTAGATCCAGGCCCACTGTCCCCTGCTGTATTGGTGTTGACATTTATGAGACATGTCGGAGGGGGCCTGCTAGACCTTACTAATGAGAGAGCTGAGGCTGACAGCGGGTAGCACAGCCTGACACTGCCATCCAGAGGCCCCGCTGGGTAATGCATGGTGGTCAATTGTTTACTTGTTCCACTTCTGTGACTCTTTGACAGTGTACTCTATTGCAACGTCTTACAGATTAACAAAGAGAGTGCTCTTCAACCAGGCTTGAAGAGCAAGACAAATGTAATAAGCAAACAATTACGGCCGATGCCCTCTATTCAAAAGACGAGAGACAAACTAGTTTTTGGTTTTTAGATCTTTTACAACCGGAGCTGACCATATTTGGATGAGTCGGTGGAGCTTGTCAATCACAACATAGCCAAGGCAGACCCTGCTTTATTGTCTACTTTACTATAAATAGGACCTTAATTCACCTTCTCATGTTGTATTGAAGAAGACTTGAAACCAGCGATTGAGACTAAAAACTCATCAGGAACATTTTTACAGAAGTAATTAATCAAGTAAGAAGTAGGGTGATTTTTTTCATAGACTTCTATACAATACGACTTCCAACCACTGAAGTCGCCCTGCTGCATTGGAAAGACTGCAGGTGCTTCAACACTGACTTGACTTTACAGACCAGGAGAGACTGTCCAGCTCTTATATACAGTCTTAAATCTCAGGGAACGTTAATAGGAGACAATCCCTTGATCACATAGGTCAGACTACAGGTAAGAACTGTGATACTGTGTGTACAGATTATGATATTATCAGCCAAACAAATAAATTATCAGGTGTAACAGGGAACATAGATAAGCGGTAGTAGGGCCCCACTCGGACTCCTATTGACCAAGCGATAGATGCCATCTAGTGGCTGTAATAAATACTGACCAGAGAAATCAGATGACTTATATACTGTATATTCTCCTAACTCAAGTGTTCATCATGACTGAACCTTAACGGACCTTAATTTAAGCATTGATACATCAATTTGACTTTGTTGTCTTGGAAGGTGAGATACTTCCAGAAGTGGTCATTAGAGATCCACAACTGGTGGACCAAAGGGATCAGTCTGATATTAGTGTACCATCACCTGTCTCACATGTCTCATTGAGCCTCACTGACAATTAAAAGCACAACACATGAAACATCTTATTAATTACCCCTTTAGACTATAGCCAGAGAACTGAACTACTCTAAATACAGAGGAATGTGTAATAACATGCCGGTCCCGCTCTGTTTGCACTGTCCTCTGCAGAAAGAAAAACAGAAATTAAAGTCTTGTGTTGACCAACGTGTGGACCCGGAGAATCTCCATTAAAACCAGGAAATGAAAGTGCACCACCCCTGGCTTCAGTAATAAATGTCACTGAACCTTTCAAAGAACCCATTCCTGGAAGTACATTACACACTCGGGCCGGCCTACGTCTGATGTTCACCCCTTAAGTGGGGCACCAAAAACACTTTCATGGTGAGTTTGAGAAATAAAATGGCCTAAGATCTTTTGTACCTCCATCATACATTATTCCCTGGGTTCAATTTGTGGGACAAAAGCAAAGACGACACTGCCGCCTCATAACTTGTTTGTATATACAACTTGGTCTAAAGTTGCCTTGTACTTCAGCCAACCATGAACCGCAAGGTCCTTGGTGCAAGTATGGCCGGGGACCCCAATCATTTCCAGTCGGCTACCTGCTGGTGCTTAAAAGGTCAGAAAAAAGTGAGACAAAGGTACGGACTTTGGAGAAGGTGGATATACCTACTATGACCTTTGGTAATGTTTCGTCTTCGGGCAAACTCAACTATGAGAAACCAAATACATACTACGTCTCATATATGTACACAAGTGTCACTCCTTGTTTCCAAACAAAATTCCTTCCCTACATATAATTTGTCAATCAGCGTTGGGATTATGTGTATATGCAGAGCCTCGCGGATATCGTCACGGGGTCCCGACCAGGTGTTTGTCACGAAAACAGGCTGAAAGTAGGCAGCGCTCACGAAACAGCAGAAATGTCTAATCATCAATTAGCTGACATTTCTCTGTAAACAACATGTCAATCATTTTCATTAAAAATGTTTTGTCATTTTTCGGCGAACACTTGTTTTGAGACTCCTCCGACTGTATGCTTTATTTGACACTTCCAATCATGTAAGACTGCATCTTTCCGCTGTAGATGTGGCAAGGGTGTCTTCCCTGTGTAGTTTTCCCACAGCAGAGTAATCTGTGGAGGAAACAGGGATTTTTTTTTAATGAGAAGCCATGGTCTCTTCTTCACCATAACAGCTCTTGTCTGTCTGTAGCGCAGCACGGCACAGCATGCTCCACTGAAATGTGGTCTGTCTATGTGGGATTGCCGGGGCCCCTTTGAAGTACTGAGCTGAGGCTGTTTCCTTTGTGTGTAACAATGCAAAAAATCAAACCTAAAACCAAAACACCCATAAGAATACCTGAAAGGGGTACAATATAAAGTGCCATATGTATATGATGCTTTACACATCTCCTCTTTGTTTCATCCCCTCCCCTCTGCCATGATTATGCATGTCTTCTGTGAAGAGCTGCACTGCGTCTGGAGAGCCCCTTGAATGGGAACTGACGCTCTCAAACGAACAACCTAGGGACAAAACATGAATTCCATGCGGTTTCTCTCCTTGTAGTGGTGCAGCTCAGACAAGCTCACATTTAGCACTGGCTGCCATCTCAGACAGTGGGTCCAGTGGGATGTGTAGCTATGTGTTTATCAGAGGATGAACTTCCTCTTTTTATCCGGCACGATTTCCCCCGATCTCTCCTCCCTCCTTTCCTCTATCCTCCCTCCTCCCCCCCTCTCTTAGACTGTAGTTGAATGTGAAGCGCCAGAGTTCAGAGAGCAAGAAGATGTCGCGCAGTCACACAGAGCTCTGCTCTTTGGGAGCTCTGGGTTTTGTCCCTGTGCAGGCGCTTTGGCACTCACACAGTCGTAAGAATGTAGGTTGCTTGAATATACGATTAAGACGATCATGGCCTACATAAGTAAGTCAATAGGAACGCGGTAACTTGGAAATCACCTGAATTATTTTCACGATGGCAATGAAATAATGTTTTTTGTTAAGGGTCACGTTCTTGAGCAGAAAAACATGACGGTCACGCTTGATGCAATGTAATAAAATAATCTTAGAAACTAGTATATCAATATAATTTGGGTTTATTGCTTTATTTTATATTTGTTTTCGGCTTTTAAAATTGATCAAATACAATTTTAAACTGCACCTGACCTGAAGGTAAAAGTCTTCTTCCTCCATAGTTGGTGTAAAGAGAGACTGTAGACTCACATACAACCTATTTTCATCATCATTTAATGAAATCTAAGTTCTTGCTTCTATACCTTTCTTTTATGAACACCGAAATAGTAGATGATATCAGCTTTTTATCTATAAACAGAATATATTTTCACAGATTGCAGAAAGATCTAAATATATAACATTGTTGAATTAACATGAAGTTCATCATAAGAAGATAATACTCAACAACAGAGTTCAATCTGAAACCAACAGCACCATCTAGTGGTGATTTTGCTTCACTGCCACAAATAGTGTTATCATCTTCACAAAGGGATCCAGAAATAGGAGGAACCAGAAAGTTCTGGTGCAACTAAGTTCGGATATTACTTGATTTTTGTTGTTGTTTTGTTTCCTAAAACCAGAGAACCATGAGGAGACAAATTAAGAGGAAGTTTTTAGAAGAGCTGTCATGTTTATGGATGTTCACCTAGACAACATGCCAAATGTTGACTTTAAATACTCTTACTGATGTTAACTAGAGCACCGGTCAAAGTCTGATCCCCTCAAGAGTTTCAAACAAAGAGAATTTGCAAAACATAAAAAAACAACAAACATTGCAAGCCACAATAGAAAAGCTTCACAAATAAATTAAAGCAACTGTTAAGTTAAAGTTTCAAGTCTATATATGTGTTTGACTCTTGATGCCGCAGGGGTAAACAAAACACTATCTAGGCCTCATAAGAAAGAATCTCTTATGTAGTAAACAAATACTTGTCTACAAAGAAAAGCTGGCTTTATGGTGAAGCCAAAGTACTGCCACACTGGTATCTGCATATTTTTTTGGCAGCAACCAACTTCACTGCAATTTGACAGTACTGACATCCCATGTGTCTAAATCCCTGCTGCTAGGTATTAAATGGCTGAGGGTTTCCAGAGGTGATAAAGTTTTTCTATGTTAAACAACTCTAAAATGAAAGTGAATCATTCTGCCTTGACTACACCTCTCAATTAGATTTGGCGAAAAGTCGGCCCAGTAGTTTTTACGTAATACTTCCCAAAAACAGAACTTCCATGGCAGAGGTAATAATATGTCTGTTATCTCACTATCGCATCGTCAGGAAAATTATTTAGAGGGATTACAATATTTTTTACTTCTTTTAACAGACTTTTGCCTCTGACTTTGATGATTTACTGACAGTGCAAAGCGTCTTCACGCTTACAAGTAAAACGAATTTGAATACATCTGCAGAAAAGAGAATATCTGACAAATAGGAAAATCTTAAAAAGGAAACAATCCTCTTTTTACTTACAAGTCTTGCAACTAAAAACAGTATTTCTATTTGTGGCATCTAAAGTCAATAGGGTGAGAGCGTTGTACTGCTAAAACAGTCATAATCATAATTCTGCAGAGTTACAACCTCTCTAACTTCTAACTCTGGCAGACCAAAAGGAAACCTGAGAATAAGAACTGAATGATGTTGATGTGGGAAGACTCAAACATCAAAGCAGACTCAAAGATAACAGTTCTGTCTGCACATCCTCTATAAATAGTTCACCTGGTTATATTTTCCTCAACATCTTTACTGAGTGGGAGCGATTGGTTAGGCTACATCGTGCATGTTGTTCCTCACCTTCCACAACACCAGGGTTATCAAGTTCAAAAGAACAGTGCCAAGACTCTCTCATCAAGCTGTCAGTGTACATGCAAAAAACCATGCGTGACACCACAGGGGATATATCCTTACAGAGAACTTGTTTGGAATCGTTTCCATGCCAGATGTTGATGCGATGGACAAATGTTTTGCCAAGATGCTAATGATGTTGATGGTAAAATCATAGGTCCTGTGTGTGCATGTGTTTGTACAGATCAGGAAGACACTGCTGTTTTTCTTTCCAGTGTGGTGTGTTAAATGACAATGACACTCATCCCTTCATGGTGACAGGATGAACACATCACACTGATCAAAGTAGTGGTGGCACGGCAAGCCTCAAGGAGACAGATGTGTGTTATACGTGTTGGCGAGGGGTGGGGGTTTAGTCGCGAAACAACAACTCAAAGTTTTTCTCGCCATCTAGAAACATCTGTGTGTCTCTGATAAGTTCTTCTCTCTCTCCTCTCTTATTTGTATCTGTCTACTCCTTTTCTGTTGATTTTCTTACATGTAATGTGCCGCCAATCAAACACATCATTAATTTGCATAAAATAGATCAAAACATCACATCAATCCCTACAAAAACTAGAAGTACACTATGAGACACAGACCCCCACCAGTGCCAGTAACCCCCATCTTCTATTAAATGCCAATCTGCATCATCAATATATATATGGAAATATTTCCAAAAGTATGAAAAGCATACCATTTTTTTTAGATAAAGAAAGGTACATGTAACATTTCCTGACAAAAGAAATGTTACAACAAAGTGCCCTGTCTCACAATGTAACTGAAAGCGGAAAAAAAAATCCTTAAACTGCCCTTCCATCCAGATTTGTAAGAAAATTACCAAAAAGATTTTTTAAATTCCAAATCAACATCCAAAGAAAGTCCCACCGCCCTTCAGACCTCTGTCAGAAGCTCTGCCCACCAAAGTCACGGCCGTGCGATTCACAACTTCACCGCTAGATGTCACTTAATCCAACACACTGGACATTTAAGTCCTATAACTTCACAGGTGTGTTGTTGAGATGAACATGGATGCAGAGTTTGAATACGAGGCCTCATATTAAAATGTCTCAATCGAGATTTGCAATGGAAAAATGTAATTATGCCAGAAACCCAAACACAATGAAAAAAAAGCAGGTTCCTTCTAAGAAACGCCAAACTGAACCATGATGAGCACTTCATAAAGCCAAAGAAATGGACACCAGGGCTGGCAGCCCGTGCATGAATACAAAGTACACTAATGTTAAACAGCCGAGTTCAGGGAGACAAACAACACAACCACAATCAAGACAACAACAGGTGCAGCCAATTAAACTTACCGATGTCTTGCGGATCTTTAGTCTTGCTAGCTCCGTCCTTTGCTTCCATTTCTGACCATGCGCGGAATAACATGCAGTTTGATAAGTAAATATACGTTTACTTTTTATTTTATACATACTACTTTTACCCGAAGCACTGTTCCGTATGTCGACTGTCAACTTCCGCTCGCATTAGTTTGACACGCTGGTTGAGGTTGTGCTCAATTTGCGTCACTGAGCTCGCGGCCGAGTGAATCAGTAAATAACTTTTTTCATCTTTTTTTTTTTTTTTTAACATTGTGCAGGTTTAATAACTCTGTCAATATAAGTAACTTGCAAATCCTAACTTTATAGTATAAAAAAAATTATGGTGCCCAACTAGTTTTGAACTGCCAATGATGGGTTTGCTCAATAATGCACATGAAGGGTTGGTTATTGACTATACTTTACTACAGGCTGCTATACTATACAGTATAGAAGTACTGTACGTCAGGGTACGTCAGGTTCCCAAACCTTTCCATTCCAGGGCCCTTTAATAGCATTAGCTCTATTTTTACTTTTTTCATCTCTAATTGATGTAACATGTTAGGTGGTTTAGATTTAAAAAAAAAAAAAAAAAAGTTTCCTTACAGTTGAAACTGTATGAGCTGGTGGAGCTCAACAGTTTCAACCATTTCAACATGAAATAGTCGAGCTCAACATGACAAAATATTCATAAAGGAAAAGACATGAACTATACTTTGACTGGTGTATTTACAATATTAGCCACAAGGGAGTGCTAACGAATCTTATTTTAGAAACGTGTACTTTTTATAAACAGGGATCAGAAACTTGTTAAAATAGTGTGTTTGTGTCTCTTGGCCCCTTATCCTGCTTATTGTCTTGGCCTTGAGTTAATCATTAATACTTTTTGTGCCAAATTATGTATTTCCTAATGTTTAACATAGCCTTTATATATTATAGCTGCACCAGAGTTAGTGATACTCGTTTCGACGTCTTTTATAATGGTCTAATGTGCCTTTGGTCTTGGACAAGGCATGGTTCAATGCTCTGGATCACAGATTTGGTTTATATATCACATTTTCACATATGTGAAACTATGCATGCAATATTATCTTAAGACAGTAGGTGACAGTATAGACCAAAATAATGTAGTGACAATGAAGCTGTTCAAATTTCACCTAGCAACACAACTGCTGCTTGTTCATTCACACACCTACGTGCTTACACGTGATGCCTCTCCACTTTCACATGTGCAAACAATCCATCACAAGCACACTGTCTCATGTGCAACTGCATGCATGCAAAGATTGACAATTTGTGCATAAACCCTTATTTATCAGCACACATTAGCATGCACATGCAGATAAACAGAGCGAGCCTCTGTGAATATATGAACAAACAACACTGTAGTTAATAGAAGTGAAACATATTATAGGCAAACAAAACAGGCTGCAGCTTTAAGAGGAAGCCAAGTCCATGTGACACCAGGGCCCTGTCATACAGCCCAATTCTACTCAACCCATATAAAGCCACATTCAGCATGAATGGGAGCACTTTGACTTGGCGTTCAGACCAGGGTCAGAGTCGATGCAGTGGGCTCTAATAGTAAAATTACTCCCACCACTTTTGCAAGTGGTCTTCTCCAACTTTCTTCACCCTTACCCACCCCTTTTTCTCGTCTCTCCCTGCCCGTAATCACCAATTCTCCTTCCTTCTCCCCATTCCACATCAAACACAGACCCTGTTTATTTGTCCCATTTCAGGGAGCAGTCCAGAGATCTTGACGCTGTATAAGAGATCAAAAAAGCAAAGCAAAAATCAATTGGCTCTGCAAGTCTCAAGACCGCCATGCAGTAAATTGGCTCTGAATGACGGCACTATGTGGACCATCTTTTTTTTTATATAGTTCCTTTATAAAAAAAAAATCAAAACAAAATCTGGTGAATTTGGAGTGCCCACTGCTGTCTTCCTCGCTCTAAAATTTTGTCAAGGGCTTTTTCACAGAAAGCATATGAATGGTTTTCTGGAATTGTCTGCCGAGTCTTTCTTTTTTAATGGATAAAGTTAGAGAAATAAAGCTTATGTGGACTCCGGACCGATCCATTCAAAGATATTTTCGTACATTTGATTTCTAAGAGGGGCAAACTTCATCAGTGTAGTGTAGTTTGTCAGGACCCTGAAAGGCCATGTCGGCTATAGGAAACACACTAATTACTCCAGATCAATTAAGAGTACTTTTCCAGTCTGCATGCATGCTGGTTGGTGACAGACATATAAACCGTGGAGGCCAACTTCCCCCATACTTCCTGGGCTCTTTAATTAACTCTTTGATCTGAGTGCTATGTAGTGAGCTCAAGCAAAAGGCAGCTCCTAGAGCCAAGGAGAGAATGGATAACATTTCACATATCCAGCAGGCATGCAGGAAAATGCTGACATACTCCTGTTTCTATGTGAATAAAAGTTTGTATTCTTGTATAGCTTGATTCTAGTTTGGTATTGTGTAAATCCTGGAGAGTTTCTTGGGGTTTGAGGCAAGATTTGGCTTATTGTTTCATCTAAAGTCAAATTCCCGGTGCAATATACTAAAATTAGAGAACACTAACAGGGTTACCCAGATGTGTAAACGATTGTGTGCTAAGGACTCGACCCTCAGAGAAGTGTACTGAGATTTTAAAGGGTTGATGTGATGGGGCAGCGGATCTGGCAAGTTTTAAAAGGAGCGGAAAGCTTGCTTTGTTGGTTGGAATTCGCAGCACCACGGTACGACTTAATAACAATGCGTGAAGCAATGAAAATAGCACAGCTCCTGCGCGAAAGGAAAATGTAATTGCTCTCAGGTTGCATTCTAGACAAGTTTGGTCATTCACGCACATGCATGCACACACACACTCATGGGCAGGCGGTGAGGCACATTCACATCCCCTACCCTAATGCACACAGGTGCATGTGGAACCTTGGCTGTGAGCAGAACCAGGCCTTAGAACTCTGGATGGGCAACCGTGTGTGTGTATGTGTGTGTGTTTGAACCTGTAGCTCTCCTTTGCTGTGCAGTGGAGAGAAGAATAGGGCCTGGGCCACATTCCAGTTCTGCCTCCCTGGGCGAGAGACGGTATTCAGCATTCCACTGCCTGCATATCAGGCCAGGTGCATTCCAGAACACACACACACATTTGGAAAACATACAGTTCCATATCACAAACTTATACTCAGTCATAAATACGCCATTTGTTGGCATGTACATTCATGTGTTCATCTAAGCATTTGAAGTTGATCACGATGTTGCAGATGTGTGTGTATGTTGACATTAAAAAGTGCAGCATTAAAACTCATCATATCTCATTAATGTCCTGCTAAAGACAGCCAGCCACATACATATATAAAACACAAATATAGAACATATCCTCTTTACATATATACATGAACTGTATTGCTCACATGAATACATGAAGGCTTCAACCAATGCAACGCATGGATCTTTCTGTTTAGTGGAGGCTGGGCTATTTAAAGAGCATGGGTTGAATACACTGTGAATGTACAGCCAGCCTCCTTTTGAAGTTTATACAGTGCTGCGATGATATGTGAGTCACACATGACAGTGCAGACGGGGGTGGAGTGTAAGTGTGTGTGTGTGGATGTGTGTGTCCATCCGGTTCTTCCCTTTCATTTATCAGGAAATTTGCTTAGGCTCTTTTCCCAGTTGACTAAAACGAAATAGAAAATAGCCTTTATGTGAACAAATGCAGCACAAGTCCCACAGTTAGAAAGCCACAAAGGCGAGGCAGGCAAGTTAAGGGAATAAAAGGGTTACTGGAAGACAAATGCACAAAAATTCGAAGAAAAAAAAAAAGGTGGATTGATGAGAAAGGGAGTGGGAAGTCACGTTGATGCTAGCCTTAATGCAGAGTCAGTTTCATCTGTAGGCTTGGTAAAATGTAAAGGCTGAACAAGCCGAGAACAAAAGCTCCATTCAGTGTTAATGTGCTGCTTCCCCTCCACACAAATCCGCCATCAGACAGAGAAAAAGGTTGTTGGTTACATGCTATTTGACAGGCACGGGACTCCATGCTTGACAAGCCATGAATCAGACCATTACTCTTTGGCATTCCTCCCTCACCGTTACGCTTACTTCCCCTATTCTTGTATTCCCCTTCGTGAACCTTATCCTTTTTCTCCTTCCTGTTCTCTCATCCTTCATCTCTGTCCCTTTCTTCCCCTTTACATCCCTGTTCATGTCTGCTGGTAGCACAAGCCAATTCCCGCCCCTCTCCCACTCAACCCCCCTCAGCCCACTTCTCATCCTTTTCCATGTGGCGACTTTTCATCAGTGAAGTGCCTTCCTGGCCCCGACTACCGCCACCCCACCTACTCCCTCGGCCACTCAATGAATGGATGCAGCATTAAGGAGAGAGAGAGAGACACCGTCCTTCCTTCCTCCTACAAGCACCACCCCTTTGGCTGTTGCAGAAGTGGTATGTTCCACAGGGAGGATTGCAGAAGTTGAGAGAGCACATTGTTTGTAATCTGGCATTGCAGGGGTCACTTCCTGACTCGTGTGTCCGCTCCCTGAGCCCATTGCAGATCCCCCAACCCTAGTCCTCCACCTCCCCTCCCTACTTGTCCATCCATTGGCCAAGTAGCCTAGGGCTTTTGGACAAACCCTGTTCTTCCCCTTTTGTGTAGAAAAGCTCCGACATCTGAAAACAATCAAATAATCTGGGCACAATGCGTCTCTTCATGGAGGGGTGCTGGTGGTTCCCAGATGAGCGGGAGGATTAGGTGGAGGAGGCCATAGGGGAGAGAAAGAGAGGAACGGGGATGGGGCCACACAGCTGAGGAGGGGGGGACTTATTGTTACTAGATTTTGATAGCAGACTGTGTGTTTATGTGTTGGTAGTTTTGAGTGAGGTGATGTTTTGAGAACTGAGAAAATATCTAAATGCACTGCAAGAGAGTAATACGAGGAGTCATATCTGACTCAGACAGCGATTCTGTGTTGAACAGTAACTTTACAGTGACAAGAATGCAGTGATGGTTGCTGTCTTTACATCACAATGTTTCATTTATAGTGACACATTTGTGTCATGCAATAAAAGCAAAATATCAGTAAAAACCTGTTTATAACACGGTGCACATGAGCTATTAATATTAATAGTGTCCTGTTTCATGTAGTAGTTCAGCTTTTGGGAAAATGCTGTTAATCTTTTTCACGGCTTAGTTTAGCATCCCGTAGCTTAGCCTAGCTTAGCTTAGTAAAAAGACTGGAAACAGGGAACAGCTAAAAAGCTAACAAAAGTTGCAGGCTGGCATTTCAAGAGTTCATTAATGAACATATTATAGGTACCACTAATCACTAAGAAATCACCTTTTATAAAAGGGTTAGGTGTTCATGCATGTCATTGTAAAAGCTTAACAAATCTTAACTGATGCTTAGTAGATGATTTATGTATTCGTTTATGAGATATGGTAATATTAGCCGGTGCAAGCTAGCTCCAGTGCATCTTGTTTCATATTACCACTTTTAAGAGGCGAGTTTATTGTCATTCCAACTATATATTTGCAAACACAGAGGATGTTGCTTATGTGGGTTAAGGTAAGACACACCATTTACCCACCAGATCCAAATGGTCCGCCATGCATATGGCCTTCTACAACATTGTTTCTTAGTGTCTACAGGGTATCGGACCAAAATCAAGATTGCCCTGCGGCCCTCTCCAGCGCAACACTCCATTGCAGGAGTCTATCTGATGACTTTGAGAGAAAAGAAAACAAAGCATTTTTCATGCAGATTGTGGTAATGAAAAAAGTTCCCCTCTATCTTGTATCACAGAAACATCTGCACATGCATGCACATGCACACACACACAATGTCTCCTGCTTCTCTCATGCTGTTCCTTCTCATCCCCATGAGAATGGTAAATAGTCATCTGTAACTTCCCCTCCAACATGTTCATTAATCCCTTCTATCCTGTGGGGCTGGATGATGATTACAGGGAAGCCAACTGAAGCCGCCCAAATAAACACCCCTCAGGCAGCAACAAAGGCCTGTCCACCTCACCCTAAACACAGCTTCCCCAGCTAGATCAGGTTTCAATCAAGCCCACGCACAACATACAAACAATAGGAAGTAAGAGTCTCATGCACTGAAAAAGCTAACTGTGGCTGAAACCAATTTAGTTTTCCACTTTTGTACTTGAGACATTAACAACTGCTGCAAATGTACCTACCCTGCATATCAAACAGTAACATATAAGAAATAGTGTTTCAGCCTTAACATGCAAGAAGAAAACTGTGTGACATACTGTCTTTTTACTTTAAAGTAGAATACTTAATGATTTATGTTATGTCTTAACATAAGAATAACCTATAACTTATCCCCCCCATAAGTCACACTCCAGAGTGTTTTCGAGATGCTCACATAGTTTAGATTCTTGTGATTTCCAGAACTTAGACAATCCCTAAGATGGGTTTCTTTCAAGGGCTTTGCTGCCGTAATGACCTTCCATCTGAACCAACATCCTTGTGCATGGTCACAAGACTAGCTCTTAAAGCTTGACACACTTTACTCATCTAGTTATCCACATCCATGCTACTTAAATGGTTTCAAAGATATGTCAACCAGTATTCTGTTTGCATTTTTAGGTTCACAGCAGTCATATGCATAAGCACACAGTCGGTGAGGGAGATAGTACACATAGTACACACCGCATAGTCAAACATGCCTGAAGGCCCTCACACTTCCTATTCCTCTAGCCTCTACACCTTTTCTACTCACCACCCTGCAATTAGCCTGCCTAAAAGTTGAAGGCTTCTGAGGCCAGGCCTTCACTAATCATAGGTATGCATTGTTGTGTTCAGCTGCAAGGCCTTTAAAAATCAGCACCTTTTGTTGAAGCCACACCTCTTGGCCCAGATTCAACAGTCCACTGTCATTGGTTTCCAAACCAAACTGGGCAGGAACATCCTGCCCAGTTTACTCCAGTTTACTCCCACATACTCTACAGGTGTTTTCTTTTTTATTGCTAAGAATGGAACGAATCAACATTTTACCACACAGGAAATCCAAGTCCCCGCATCAACAAAAGATAAAGTAACCTCAACAAGGTTGAAAACTAGACAAGATTGAAAAAAAGAAAGCTATGTAAAACGGACGTAAAGGTTAGATTTAGAATCAGAGGGATAAGTTATTTAGCAAGAGCTGTCAACAGCCATTTCTAATCTTTCTCAGTAGATACCCTGAGGTCTCTGCAGACTGTATGGCGGCAACTATCTTCCGTGCGTGTTTTGAGTTCCTTTTTTTTTTTTTTTTTTCAATATGTCATGAGGTAGTTTTTTCATTCCTTATCTCTATCCATGGTTCTATCCATTGAATTTGTACCCACAGCAAGCAGGTCAGGTTTTCCTTTGGTTTGTGTGTGTGTGTGTGTGTGTGTGTGTGTGTGTGTGTGTGTGTGTGTGTGTGTGTGTGTGTGTGTGTGTGTGTGTGTGTGTGTGTGTGTACATGAAAGATGATTTTATTATCAACCCAATATATTTAAAGGTAAATG
>CAAKHC010010883.1:0-20096 GCA_901007825.1 Macroramphosus scolopax
TGGTGAGTCGTTATCCGAGCAGGTCGCAGAAGTTTGTGCTTTTATATTTTCTTAAATCAGAATCTGTGTTAGTAGAAACATCTGGAAGCTCACATCAGCCTCTGTGATGGAAACATAAATAAACCATCTCGATATGAACTTACTAAGTCATTACTTTATGCACGTCAGTTACTTTGAGATCGTCTCATTATAACAACGTGTTAACGGATCTTTATTATGAATAATCACAAAGGTAGAAATAACGATCACTTCCAGTGTCACAACTGATCTGATTCAACTTATTAAGTTATTGATTAGTGATGTTTGATAATAGTCTTGTTTAACCAGGACAAGTATAAATAACATCTTCACTCATCTTGTAGCAACGGCTAGTTAGTATTAAATAAAAAAAATAACCATAGATATTCTGTTGCTTCTAACTTTCTCTCTGACTCATCACCACACTTGCAAACGGTGCACTGCGTGTTAAATAAACATCATTAAGGTGTAATCTGACCTCACCATCCCTCCCTGCTGTCATCCAGGTGAAGGCTCGTCTGACTGGAGGTGGAGCAGCGGAGGCTGAAGCACCTGGTCCGGTGACTCGAGACAGAAGAGGTGCTGTCACCATAACAGTGCACGTGAAGCCCGGATCCAAACTCAGCAGCATCACAGGTCACATTCATTGTGATTTATAAAACGTCTCTGCAGGATGAAATAACTGTTTACATCTCGGACATGTTTCAGTGCAGCTGGAAGATTCTTCACACTGAATCTGACAAAATCAAAGTTAAAGCAGCGTTGGTCCACTGTCACCTCCTCGGGGAATCTACCTGAACCTGGATCTGATTCCTAGTTCATGTTCTGAAGCGGTACCGCGTGTTGTCACTCGAAGAAGTAATTAGAATGTTAATGTTTTAATTTAAACTTCAGGGCCACAGTAGAGTTCTTATTTCTGACGATTCATCCAGACATGTATACTTATTCATTGGTTGTTATTTTTTATAAATGCTCTTTTCTGTTTGCATCATCCTCTTTGCTGCTGTGATGCTGTGAATTTTCCCGTCGTGGGACGGATAAATGTTTATCTTAACAATTCTACCTCCGACAAACAGTAAAATGATTGTGATCTCTTGTAGAAGTTTCTGCAGAGGCGGTGGGCGTTTCCATCGCAGCGCCCCCCACGGACGGGGAGGCCAACGCGGAGCTGATTCGTTACCTGGCTGAAGTTCTGGACCTGAAGAAGAGTCACATCTCTCTTGACAAGGTGCCCGAAACTCATCAACATTCACACTGACTTTGAAACAGCTTTCGACCTACAGACGACAGCTTCACTGTGACCACGAAGTAAAGCAGAAGAATCCCTTTGTGTTTCCTGTTTGTCTGACATGTTCCTCGGCTCGCTCTCCTCCAGGGCTCCAGGTCCAGAGACAAAGTCATCGGGGTGGACTCCTCGCTCAGTCCGGAGGAGGTGCTGCAGAGGCTCAGACAGGCTGCTGGCTGTTAGTGTTTACATTTAACATATTATAGGATACATATGTTTCTCCCACATACTGGAAGCTGGAAATCCCTTAAGATCACCATGGAAACGGACTGATCCATCAGCTGATCATCGTTGCTTCTATTCTTTGAGTGTCAGTCCTCCTCATGTGATGGTTACTTGACGTCTGCCTGACTGTCACAGAGGGAAACCTTCTGTTTATTTAATTGCAATAAACACGGACGTGCTGATGATTCATTCTTACATTCTGTTCTGTTAAATTTCACGTTTTCTGCAACTGCTCAGGACCTGAAACATTTGAGACCTTCAGGACTTTGACAGGATGAAAGTAAATCCTACAAGATGTTTTATAGTGTGCAGGCAGCAGAGGGCGCCGTGTTGTTCATGAACTCAAAGGTTCCTCTGCTGCTGTGACACCTGCAGAATGAAGAGGAGCTTACAAGAAGGTTTTGGGGTTTTACAACATGTAAACTCCCGAAGAACTTCCCTGATGTGTTCTCACTCCGGAAACGTTCGGAGGCATGATGACCTTTGTTGATGTGACTGAACGCCACTTATCAGACATCCAAAGTCTCATTTCATCCAGTTGTCAGCCACAGAATCAGCAGTAATGAGTCCAAGGCTTCACAGAGATGAGATTTATGCATGTGAGCTGATATCTGATCAGTCTGGACGGGCTGAACGAGCTCCTGTGAAGCTTCCTGAGGGTGATAACATGTTCCCGCTCTGTGCAAAGTTCTTTCCTGTCACGGACTCTTAAGCTGGAGGAAAGTTTAGTTTTAAATTATTTAAGAACGACCTCGGAGAGGACTCAAGTTTGAGTTCAAGTTTGACCAACTCGCACGTCCTCACGCTGGTTTATGCAGCAAACTGCTGAAATGTTTCCTCTGGTGAGCCGGGATCAGCAGCTTTACGTCTGCTGCTGAGCTGCTGTCAGGCTGAAGGATGTTCAGGCACTTTGTTAAGCCTCAACCAGCTGGACGGACACTTTCCCTCCCACATCTCAGGGCTTCAAACACATAAACCGTCTTCCGCTCCATGCTGGGTGCTGGAGGATCCGTCCCGTCTGTTTCCGATGTATTTAGAGGATCTACAGGTTGTTGGACACATTCCAACATGTGAACTGATGCAACAGCCTTTTAATGTGCTTCATCACAACAGGATCTCACTTCCATTTCATTAGGTACAGCTGGTTCAAACTCAGCAGCCCTGCAGTGAATCCTCCTTCAGGATGATTATAAACCTCCGTTTTTATTTCTAGCTTTCTAATCTTCTGTGAACCCTGGTCAAAATATTAGGAACACCGCTCGGTGTGACCCACTAAAGTTCAACAGCAAAAATATAAGAATAAAACTAAAGACTGAAGATTCTAATCCTCATGAAGGAGGATTCACTGCACGGCTCCGGAATTATACAACGGTAGTTTGATCCAGGTGTACCTAATAAACTGGCCGCTGAGAGTGTGCGTCTCGGTTTTGTGTGACACGTCATGTGAGCTGAGTTCTATTAAAAGATAGCGAGAAGTAATTAGTCGTCTGGGCAGATGTGATAACAGGAGGTTGCTGGTTTGATTTCTGGAGACGATCAGAGGAGAAAGTGAGCAGAATTAAACACGCCAAAGTTATTCTACAACTTTTAACAACTTAAAAAACCTCGTTCATTCAACAACAAGGTGTTTCGGGTCAACTCATCATCCTGCCGTAGATCTATAGGTATAGATCTATTAGATAACAGATGTCATTGGGATACATAGATATGTGATAATCCAGCAGATCATCATGTTCTCATGTCGTCTCCAACACTCTGGACTCATCAAACAGGAAGTGAGGACTCAAACATCTCAGACTAAATGTATCCACAAACCATTGAATCTTTAAGCCCTAAAAATAAATCACCAAAACTGCTGTCCTGACATGAAGAATACAACATGGCTGCTTATTGTTGACATCTACGCAGTGTTAACAGAAGAAGAAGAGTTTTGCTGCCGGGCAGGCGGAGGAGAGAACAAGTCCACAGTAGAAGAGGAGAGATGCTGCTGCAGCATCTCCTCTCTCCACAATCAGCAGGACGTTGCTGTGTTTGATCACAAAAGGAGACTGAAGTCGCCTGTTAAATCTCTTCCTCGACTTCTCTGCAGATTTATTTATAGCCTGAATGTGTGCCAGCAGCCTGCTGGTCCTCTGGGCGCTGATATAATACTCTGCTTTAACACGGACACATTTCCTTGTTTACCATCTCTTCTCCGCTGCCGGCCACCAACCGCTTTATTCTCACAGTAATTCCTCGCTGACAACGGGAGGATTTGATGCTGCAGCTCTGACTCGGCACAACAATCAAAAGTCTGGGATCATTACAAAGTCATAAACACACAACTGATATCAACAGAAACACACGATCACCAAGTGAAACTGCTGCTGAGGTCTGTAGAAAACTTTTAGTTACATAAAATAATTCCATCTCATCGAACAACGACCATCAGCAGAACCGATGGAACAAAAGGACAGCTGGCGTTCTCTGCTGAAGTTAAATCAATTTCGATATTAAACACAAAGACATTTGATGTAAATACGGTGATATTTTTACATCATCCACGGTGTTCATCAACAACAGTTTCTTCTGTTCTTTTGGGGAATTGTGCAGAAGAAAGACGAGGGGAGAAATACTGCTAAACTTACATAACCATGATTGAGTGTTTTCGACTGTAAACATTAGTTGTTCTGCAGTAAACTGATTGCTCGTCATTGAGGTGGGCGGGGCCTCCATCCATTTCCTGATCAGATTTTGGTTCAATACGATAGTTTTCTTATCCGACATATCTGGCTGTATTTTTACACGGTCGGAGGAAGAGGAGGCACATCTAGGTTATATATACAGTCTATGGTTTTGTCATTGACGTTAGCATTGAGCTCTCATGTCCACCTCAGGTCACCTGCACTGATCTGACAGCTGGACTGTGCAGCTGAGATCACCTGCAGGAAAACACTGAGGATCAGTGAGAAATGTTTCTTATCTCTCGTTCTCTTTCTGTCGTCGGTGACGGTTCGGTGCTGTGACCTGCAGCGGTGTCCTGACTGAGCAGCAGAGCTTCATCTCAGACCGCCACGTTTTACCATAACAGCAGTGAACATTATAAAACATCATTACCTTTAAACAGGGAATTCTGTTTTCAACATATTTACAGTTTAGATATGTAACTGTGCGTCCTGACTGCGTTGGCATTTCATGTTTCCGCTGAAAGTTCGGACTTTGTAACGTCAGAGAAAAGCCTGCAGGCATCTGCAGCCCGTCTAACCTGCATAACAAACCTCCATGTGGGCTGTTTACCAGGGCTTTGGGATGCAGCTCTTGTGGGTGTCAGAACGGTTTAAGTTGTGTTTATATGAAGGTTGGGGACATTAATACCTTCATCCCTCCACTCTTACATGGAGTATAAATAGAAGCACGGCAGGGAAGGAAATATATTCCTCTTCTTAAAAGTTAATATGAAAAGGAAATTGGAAATGGCTTCGACTCGCCTCCGCCAGCCGCGGCTTCACGCAGATTCATTTATCGAGTATTCTGCAGGCTGGAGGGACTTTATCACAGCAAATCACTTCATCTATAGGCAATCTGTCATTTGTGGTCGGAGCAAAGTCTCAGAAACAAACTTCAGGTTCAGAAGTTCCACAAGGTCCTTTTTTATTTTGTGTCCTTATTTAAAAACATGATCAAATATGAAAATGAATAAATTTCATCTGTTAGTTCCTGTTGAGTCACATTTCACCAAACTCTACCTGATATTTTATGTTGTTTGTACTCATGAGAATATTATTTGATTGACTGTCGGATTAAGTGAATAACAGGTGAACAGGAAGTCATTGGATTCGGATTTTTCGCCCACTTTTTATATACAGTCCATGTTAACAACGACGGGTTCAAACCGGACTGAGCACAAACCTCGAGGAGTCACCAGGTCATTTTCTTTGATCATCAAATGAAACTACATCCATAATATATTGTCTCTATAATATTATCCCAGTTCTTATTTTATTTCCGTGTTCTGGTTCTGGTTCAACATTAAAACATCAGATGGCGAGTCGGAATATTTCCATTTGTGATGTGAAATTGACCATAAACTAATATGAGTTTCGATCCCACTGAGATGATACATCTCATTAAATCCATCGATCTGAACATCGATACTTATTTTCTTCATGATTGAATCTCCTTTCAAAATAAATGTGAAAAACAGTTCCCATGTCTGAGTGACAGTTCATTCTCTATTCCAGCCTAAATCTTCTTCAACATTGAAATTATAAAATGTAAAAACTTGAAGTTTGTAATTATACTGCATCATTCAACTCAGTATGTTGAACACAAGGTGCGTTGGCAGCTTTTATTCTGGAGAACTGAGCTCATTTGGGACACGCTACGTGATGGCTGTGACGCGGAAGGAGGCGGGGCGGTGCCAGCAAAGATCCCGCGCGCAGCGGCCGGCGCGTGAAAAACATCTGGAAGCAGCTCGCGGAACACTGCTCTCCGTTTCCTTGGCGACATGTGGGCGCGAGCTGTGCTGTGCGCGGGGCTGCTGTGCGCGCTCTGCCCGGCGGGGAGGACGGAAGCCGAGAGGGAAGAGCGAGAAGTGCAAGACCACCGGTACAACTCCAACAGACTGGTGCGTCCTTCTCTTTATCAATGTGTTGATTGATCGATTGATTATCAGAGAATCTTTAAATCAGCAGTGTCCTCTGCATTTCTCTTTTATTTCTGTGTGAAATGTGATTTTATCATGTTGCAGAAATTAGATATTGAAAATGTTGAAATAACAACCTTCAATGTCTCGTTTACTTTGACGATTGCGATGATGAAGTTGGTATTCATCATGAAAAAAAAAATATAATCTGCATATAATCAATCTCAGCAGCGCCACACATCATTACTAATATTACTGGGTGATTTTAAACATCAAATAAGCTCTTATATCTTGGATTTAAATATTAACCACCACGAGATTATTATAGTATTAAACCGAATTAGATCTCATGAAGAAACACTGGGAAATATTGTTATCATAAACTTGAATAATTACTATAACTGTCTGACAAGAGCGAGCCCGGTGTACAGGTAAATAAATAAATGAGAAAATCGAATTACAGTTTGATATTTGTGTTCTGCTTTAAGACAGAATCAGAACGCAGTGGTGACGTTTCAGTGTGTGAATTTGTGTCTTATTAAAAATATATACAACATCAAATCAATCAACAATGAAAATGTTTTAGTCCCAACAGTATAACATGTTTGACACTGTGAGAAGAATAAAAGCAACATTGTTCTGTTCTTCACGTCTGTATTAACAAACAATTGGATCAAATCTGAAATGAAATGCTGATAAATGATTTTACCTGAGGAGTTGATGTAACTTGAACATGATGTGACTGTCTGTTGGTGCCGTATGCAATGCATCATGGGCCACATTAGACATTGGAGACGATCTGTCCATCAATATGCAGGGATGATGCAGGATTATCTGGCGCTCTGACTGACGTGTTGACGTGTGATGTGTTTGGCAGCTCGGCGCTCTGCATGAAGTGCTGGAGAAGCTGCAGACCAAGAGGATTAATCCCTGGGAGAAGAAGTACGGACAGGTTCCCTCTGTGAGTCACGTTCATCATTTTTTGACAGAGGAAATAAGAAAGTGATTTTAATGAGAAATACTAAGGAAAAGAGTTGGTCTCTTATAAATAACTTTAAAACACCGGATTAATTCTTTAAAAGGATTTTTAGTTTCACACAGTAGTAAATGTTCATTTTTCCTGATTTCATTCAAGATAGTTTTATTTAAAATATTCACATTAAGGTGAAACTATTTCATTTAAAGATGCAGTCTGCAAGATTAACACAAATCTAAAAACTCCAACTATCAGTCTAATTAGAGCCCGACACAAACTGGATTTCTGGGGCCAATAACGAAATCGAAGTTTCATATCGGCTGATATTCTTTATATTTAAAGTGAAAGTCGACAAAATGTACTTAAAATATAAAAGGTCTCACTATACAAAGAGTGTAAAAATTAGCATTTATATTTATGACTTCATGAACATCTGAGCAACATTTAAATCGGAAAAGATCATTTAGACACGTTACTGTTGAATGTCAACATATATGAAAATGATCAAACTGATTACACAACCAACATAAATGCAGATACAATAAATCTGAGGTATCTTATTGACTGACTGTGAAAGGTTCGAAATGTTTCCAAAGTAAAAGAGGTCTAATTGTACTATGATTTGAAGAGACTTTCATCGTTGCACAATTATCAGGATTCTTGGTGATTATTTATAGATATAAAAGAGTGTTGTCAATATTCTATGCACACGTGATAACAAATACAATCTCTCAGGACATTATGGGTCAAACAATTTGAAACATATCGTAGCAGCTTTTAATCAGTTTGCTGCAGTGACGTGTATTTGACACAAGGTGGCGCCAGTTGATTTAATAGAAATAAAAGATACGTCGGTGAGTTCGAACAATTCCTTGAATTTGAATTCCTATAGTTTGGTTCTAGTAGCGTGAAGAGATTATAACGTGGATGTCATCGACTAATCGGACGCTCCCCAATTTTATTATCCCGCAGCGCGACTACGATGTACTGAGCAACAGCCAACGAGAGGCGATATGACCGGGCAGCGTTAATTGTAGCTGCAGCGAGCATTAGCTCCGTTTGAACAACGACACAACTTCATGACCAACTCACCTCCACCTCGCGCTGTGACACTCGCTAACCTGCCAGATTACGCCCTCTCAGCCGAACTTTCATCCAAAGTGTCTGTTTCTGAAGTTGTGTGCAGACGCCATATTTGTTTATATCCGAAATCACGTGAGATCTCGAGTCCCCGGACCACGTGGTCCCGCATATTGACACATTGTGGTTTGTTGTCCAGACTGAAACAAAAAACGATTAAATGATTAATCAGTTACAATGAAAGTCAGAATGATTAAATTGTTTATACTGATTCATGTACGTCACTTCCGTTTATTTATTTTGGATGACAATAAAAATCCTTTAAGTATTTTCACTGGAATTTTCTCTTTGAAAATAAAAATAATTTGAGCTAATATTAGAGGTAGTTTAGTATTTGACCATTAGAATTAAGTGTTGATTTATTGATTGAATGAAAGACAATGAATATACATTTTAAATCTATCAGCCGCCTCTGATCTGAATGTTTTACATTGTACCACTGATTTATGGTATTTGGTTGTAGAAATAAAACTTTCCTGAGATTCGTTTCCTACCCCACATTCAATCTAAAACTATAAATGTTAAGTCATTATGTGAATCATTTCTGCTGATAAGTCACCTCCTCTTCCTGCCATGATGTCGTTGTTGCAGTGTGACCTCGGCGAACATTGTGCCATCAGGAAAGGATCTCGCATCGGGAAGATGTGCGACTGCCCCCGGGGAGCGTTCTGCAACTTCTTCCTGCTTAAGTGCTTATGAGCCAATCAGATTACAGAAGTCCACTTTAACATGTAAATACAAATGAATGTAAAGTAGTTTAGATTAACATCCACGTGTAATAAGTCCTCCATGATGTGAAGTCTTGGTCCTGTGTTGCATTAAAAATGTAATTCTAGCTTTTCTCAGATTCATCGTTTGATTTTAAAACACTTCAGATTCAGAATAAAGAATTAATGGCAGATTGAAGTGTGAGACGGTGAGTCACCTCCTGACGGAATGAATCTACAGACTGAAGTAAAACTCGAGCACAGAGATGTTTTTCCCATGGGGTTTTATTAGGAAGATAGTTCACAGAAGTTTAGACTCCTCGGGGCTGTTTGAAGTTCATGCCGACGGTCGGCTGCGTCACCTGCAGGTTTGACAGGCTGCCGAAGTCCTGAAGTAGAGAAAATACAACATGTTGGAATGGATACGTCAAAGTGAAATCGGAAAGGTTCTAGAGAGGAGATGATGTCTGAGAGCGCCAGGGTCTGACAGGAAGTGAGAGTCCTGCAAACACGGGAAAGGCTCGCAGCTTGATGTTCCTGTACTATCAATGATCTGGTGATGGAGACGCCAAGATCACTTTCGATACAGGACGGAGAAAAGAGGTTTCAATGATTCTACTTGAACATTTAAAATATAATCACATTGCACCAGCTCAAAACTGGTTCCTGACTCGTTTCAGTCCAAGTTATGTGATTCAATCTGGGCCAAAGATCTGATTTAGTTTTTCCTGCACTTTGAAACAAAAAGCCTGTAGAGCTAAACATCACTAACAACAAAAACAACATACCTTGATGATGTCACTGAAGGCACAAAATTCTTCAGGAAATCATTTTGCCTACTAAGTTACTGGAAGTTTCTTAAACTGACAGCTGCTGTAACTTTCTCGTGATCGCAACAGAACACATTTAAGGAACAAAAGAACCGTCTGCTGGTTTGACGTTTGGCTCAGAGGTTTGCCACACACAAAAAAAATACTCACCAGCAGCTTCAGCATCTCCTTGGTGTCTGGATCAACTTCAATCAGCTCCTGGTCCAGCGCAGACACCTGGACACGTAAACACACTTCAATTAGACATGTACCACGTCTCTTCACGTCAATCGAACGCAGCTGGAAACATCTGGATCATATTTATTCTTCTGATCAGTAAATCTAAATGATTTTACAGCGAGCCGACGCTTTGGAAAACATCAAGACACTCTTCGAGAGGTTGGCTGATCTTCACTTCAGCAGTTTGAGGTTTTAGCTGAAAGGTCAAATATGTAGCTTTGATCCATTAAAACAAGTAACTTGTGTTATCTTGAGTTGTGAACATTTATTGTCAAAGATGTTTTCAAATTTACGGAATCTAATTTTATTCAATGAAACATCTTTTTGTCTGTTATGGGGTAAACGATGTGTTGAAGCCAGCAGCCGATGTGATACTCGATTCGTACGATTAGTTTGGAAACATTCATTGTTAAAATCCTAATCAGTTACGGTAACATTTGACTTGATAAACACGAAGGCCACCATTGAAAACATCCCGACTGACACATCTGATGATGCCTTTGAAATTTTGTCTGAGAGCGCCAGGGTCTGACAGGAAGTGAGAGTCCTGCAAACACGGGAAAGGCTCACAGCTTCATGTTCCTGTACTATCAATGATCTGGTGATGGAGGCGCCAAGATCACTTTCGATACAGGGTGGAGAAAATCTATCATGAGGTCGGACGACACATTTTAATGACTTTCAGTTTTCCTCCGGCGAGTGTGAAGCTGCTCTGAAACGCTCACATCTGATGCAACATTCATGAGACACTGACATCAGTAAAACATCCATGCAGGAACCTGCAGGGGCAGCTTGTTCATGAAGAATCACTAAACACAATCATCTTCCTCACAGCTCAGCTGAAGTGAATCAGTAGAGATGCAGCATGCAGGGAATGCTCTGCAGAGAACAGATGTTCTCTGCTCATTGGAGACATGGTGGATATTTTACAAGCATGAGGCAGCGCGACGATTTGATCAGCCGCTTCACACCCAGCTGTCGTTCTCCACTTCCCATTCTGGCTACACGATAAATTTATTCATCAGTGAATGGTCAGATAAGGTGGTTACAACGTTCAAACAAAGCAGCTGACAAACCAGAGATGGTGATGGTAGAATATTTTAACCACCATCCCAGACAAGAGCGTTAGACGACCTGATGAAAAACATTTCTGAGATGGTTGACGAGACGGAAGACAAATGAAAGGATGAACAAACAACGCGTCTTAAGGTGCCAAAACAAATTCAATTGGCTGAGATCTTGTCAGCCAACGACACATTTAACCAGCAGCATCATTTACGGATTCAACCTTTCAATCAGACCGACAAGATTTGGATTCAGGTAGGTGAAGACAGCTTAATATTAATGTGCTTAACAGTGTAAGAAACCATGACGCCGTTACAGACCTCAGGTACGTAGTTGTCCCTCCTCTCTCTCTCCTCCTCCTGCAGTTTGATGGAGATGCCTCTGACTGGACCCCTTTGGATCCGCTTCATCAGATGCGTCACATACCTACAACACGCAAACGACATCAAACATCTTGACATGACCATGAGGTATACACACAGATTGGAACTGAAGGTGTGTGAAGCTCATGTAAAGAAACAACAGTTATCAGATTTAGTTCTCAATAGTATCCGTAGCAACTGGCATCTTAAGGTACCCAAGGAGTCAGGGCAGCAAGATCCATATTGGAGGTTCAGATGAAAGTCCTGCTGATCTACATCTGATCCAAACATTCATGACGTTTAAAAGATTTAAAATTATGTGATCAGATGTGA
This sequence comes from Macroramphosus scolopax, assembly GCA_901007825.1. Classification (NCBI taxonomy): domain Eukaryota; kingdom Metazoa; phylum Chordata; class Actinopteri; order Syngnathiformes; family Centriscidae; genus Macroramphosus; species Macroramphosus scolopax. Next base: position 11,785 of record CAAKHC010010883.1, read on the forward strand.
CTCCTGTAATTGATTCTGTCTTATTGGGAGCTTCTTCTCTCAAATTATCTTCAAACATCAGCTTCTTTTTTCATGTTAACACTCAGTATTCACAGGAGATCCTGACAGTGGCCTTTGACTCCAGCAACATTCAGCCGGGAAGGGAAACTCTATCACTTAAAACAACTGACAAATTTAATTTAGGGAAACAAGGTAGACTGTGATGCTGGAAGTGACTTCAGCCTGGATGCAAGTTCAAATGTTTGAGAGCGCCAGGGTCTGAGAGGAACTTTTAATCCTTCAAACACGGGAAAGGCTCGCAGCTTCATCTTCCTGCACTATCAATGACCTGGCGACATACACGCCATGATCACTTTCGACACAGGATGGTGGACAGAAGAAGACACCCGGTGGACTCACCCGGCTATCTTATTACGCAGCTTCTTGCTGGGGATGATGGCGATCTCCTCGCACACCCTCTTATTTGTGTGGAAGTCGTTTCCCAGCCGGGTGTAGTATTTTTCGATGATGACCCTGGCGGCCTTCTTCACCGTCTTGGTCCTGACTCGTCCCTGCAGACACACCACAAGTCAGGTTACTGCATGACATCATAAAACTGCGCAATATTCAGTAACTTACGAACATCAGACGTCACGAGAATGTTGTGTTAGCATGTTTAGCACAAAGCGAAGCACTCAGAGAGCATGAGTCAAAAACTGCTGTTTGTGTAAATAAACCATTTTAGATATGAAGTCACTGCATGTGGGTCTGCTGGTTTAAGCTGGCACATTTGCACAAATGGTTTAGCATCTTTAACCTGCCTGGAAACATTAAAGAGACACATTTTAACTCGAAATAGACCGTGTTCAACGTTCCTGAACGGTACATGCTAACTAGCGAGTTAGCCACCAGAGCTAATACCTTGTAATACTTGTCAGAATTAACCCATTTTAAAAACCTGTATCTAAGGCACATTGGACGGCCTCGTTCTGCTGATTCTCTTTAATTAAACAGATAATATTCTGAAGAACCGCAGTTCATTCAGCTGGACAGCAGCGTCAGTCCGCTTGTTCAATCAGTGGCGTCCCTCATCACGATACCGCAAATAATTTTCTCCAGCGTAGTCATCCAACATCAATACAGCCGAAATTACATAGAGCACACTGTCCGGTCATCCTGGATGACATTACCGGGGCAATTTAATCGTTAATACGCGAAGATGCGGTTAGATAGCTTAGTTAGACATATAGAGATTACCCACCATGTTGGATCGGCCTGGTAGAAGAGGACGAGCAGACTTCCGGTGGAAGCTTAAATGCACAGAGCGAAATTCAGGACGAAGTCGACCGGCTGATACTGCGACACCTGTAGGCCGGAGGCTGCACCGACAACAACTTGCTGTTACTTGATAAAAATAATAATAATAATAATAATAATAATAATAATAATAATAATCATAATAATCATAATAATCATAATAATAATAATAATAATAACATTTTCATAACGTTCCCAACTTCCAATTTTGCAGAAGATGCGACATATGTACAGAACTGGTTTAAAAAAGTAATGGTGGACATAGTTAAACACAATATCTATATCGATATATTTTATATTAAAAGTAAAATCAAATATTGATTCCGTAAATCGAAACGTGCCCCTCATATTCCGGTAATAAACCATAAATCGTCATACGTGGGCTAATAGATTACACAGAGTATGATGAAGAAAGAAGGACTTTATTATCCGCACTAAATACAATTTGACATCAGATGTGCTAGGATAATAATCTTAAAAAGAACAGTCTATATCATTACTTTTAGATTCAAAAGATAAATTATATTTTCATCGCTTTTCCTGCAAATTTACTTTAACCCTCCAGTCCACTAGGAGGCGGTATTTGTGCAGAATCGCGTTTGCCAACAGCCATTTAGCACAAATAAATGAAGAAGAAGATTTTGTGATGACCCACTTCCTTTTCCGGTCGGTGTTTCCAAGATGTGAAATGGCTTCACCCCAGCTGGAGACCACGCTGGTCGGAGTGTGTGACGGAGAGCTCGAGAGTAAGAGACACCGGTCTTCATATCTCACCAACAAGATCGGGGGTCATCCGGACTGGTTGCCGGTCATCCCCCGCCCTTCTCCCCGCTGTGCCCGCTGCGGAGCACCGTTAGCCCATGTGGTTCAGGTGTACTGCCCACTGGAGGCTTCCCCCTACCACAGGAACATCCACCTGTTCGCTTGCCCAGGTGCTGAGTGCTGCGGCCGATCAGAGTGCTGGCGGGTGCTCCGCTCTCAGGGCCTGGAGGCTGCGGTGGAGGCAGCGCAGCGACCCAGCCGGCCTTCCCCGGCCCAGGAGGCTCCTCTGTCGGCCACTGCGTGGTGTGACACAGCTGATGACTGGGGAATGGAGGATGATGGATGGGGTGGAGGTCTGAAGGAAAGTCGGGTTCAGGTGGAGGTAGCAATCTCTGAAACAGAAGGTAAGATTTACCAACATAAACAACAAATTAATGAATCTCGAATTCCCCTCGGGATAAATAAAGTATCTACCTACCCACCCTACTTACCTAAATGTTTTTGAGATAGTTTTGTAATTAAAGTCAAAGACCTATGAATATGAATGACCACTAGGGGGCGTAAAGACACCAAAACGAACATGACTGGTCATTAGAAACCTTGAAGAAAAACAAATTTCTACAGATGTTTTATCTCCTGTGGAAACATTGATTATACAGGAATTGTTTCCATCACACCAAGGTGCTTTTTTGTAGGCAAAATTATTAACACTGACGGTTCATCTGTGGCTCTTGGAAGTCAGCCTGGTAGTTTGTAATCCTGCTGTCGGACAGACAAATGTCAGAGGAAACACAACCTCCTTGTAAAACATGTCGTTTTCATCTCTCAGATGGACCTGCAGTCAGTGAGACGGATGTAAGCAGCCGCCTTCAGGTCCTCAGTCTGGCAGCATCAAAGGAAGATGCTCCTGTCTTCCGTTCCTTCTTCATCAGCGTGGTGGAGGAGTCAGATCTGGGGGAGGAGGATGACCTGGCACACGCCCAGCAGCTGCTGCGGGAGTACGAGAGGAGAGAGGGGGTGGCGGTGGGAGAGCTGGAGGGCGGCAGCGGCGGGGAGGAGAAGTACGAGAAAATAAGAGCCCGACATGGAGACGCCGTCTTCTCCAGGTTCATGAAGAAGATCTCACTGTGTCCGCAACAGATCATGCGGTACTGCCGCGGCGGGCAGCCTCTGTTCATCTCGGAGCCGCCGTCCAACATGGCTCAGCTGGTGTTGCCGTGCGGCTCCTGCGGAGGATCCAGGACGTTTGAGCTGCAGCTAATGCCGGCTCTGGTCAGTCTGCTGCGGCAGGAGGACGGCGGCAGCGCTGAGTCAGAGCTGGAGTTCGGCACATTGCTCGTTTACACATGCAGAAACAGCTGCTGGATGGCCGGACAGGTTTCAGCTGTGGACGAATTCTGCTTTGTTCAGGCGGACCCGGACCAGCAGCTCTTCAAATGATGGAGGTGGATCAGAAACAGGAACGCGTCTTCTGTTATCTGCAAACATCTGATGACTTGGATGCTGGTTTCTCAGTTGTTGACGTGTTCAGCAGACGACATCTGAATGTTCGAATGGACCCGGCAGGAGACTAACGAGGAGAAATAGGATTATATATTATTTATTTTCTATGAGCTGCCTCAACACTTACAGACTCTTTGAACAAACAAAAACAAAACATGAATTCTGGGTTTTACAAGAAACTTTATTCCTCCTGTTGTTCATTATAATAGAAAAAAACGAGTCTGAAAATAAAAATGTTTTTCGAGACTCTGTTTGGTGTCTGGTGTTCTGAGGAAGGCGGAAGTCCTGATGACCTCAGTGTTTGTTACAAGATACATTGAATATCTGATTCTCATGAAAAACGTCCTCATTTGTTTGAGTCTGATGTTTTGTCTGTTTGATTTAAATCCGGATTAACCCTTTCATAGCTTCTTTGGTTTGTTCCTGCAGCTTGTTTATGCGTCTGGATCCGATCTTTGGCCTCGTCATGAAATGTTGCGATGTTCACGGAAGCAGAAGATTGTTGCAGGTGTTTCATTCAATTTGTATCAGCAGATCACCAAACTGTCTTTTACTTCAAGTTTACTAAACCTCTCTAGAATTCAGTGTCTTCACAGCAGAGCAGAATCAATGTGGGTCAGCAGAGTTCAGCAGAGTCCAACCCGGCTGTAGAACTTCAGCCGGACGATTCACTGACGTCCGGAGTGTAAAAATAGATCTCTAAATTAACTGGCCAATAAATATATTTTAGAATCTTCAACGAGATGCTGGTTATTGAATCGCAGGCCTTTTCCTCGTCTTCAGTTCTGTCGTGAAAAATCTTTGGCTTGCCGGTGCGAGTCGTCTTCACACTTCACTTCCTGAGTCGGGTGAGAAAACAGTCGTCTGAGGCGGCGTCCTGGAGATGGAAGCCAGTGGACGCTGCTGACTGGGTTTCAGGCACTTGCAGATCGGTTTGGTGCGAACCGGTGAGCAGCAGTCGTCAGCGGCGTTTACTGAGGGCCTCCGCAGAACGGCAGCGCAGCATCACTCGACTTGTATTCCCAGTTGTGCTGGTCGAACTGGTCTGGTTGGGCGCTGCGTCTCAGACCGCCGATATCTCTGTCGATGATCTCGTTCACTGCGACAGAAGCAGATTAGGATTTATAACACTACGTTTCTATTTATCTCACATATCTCAACACATTTGACAGACATGTTCTAAAAAGTGTGAAATAAGAACAGTTAAATAAAGAGTCGAGATGTTTGTCAGTTTCTAAGATCAACTGGTTGCCAGGTGGATGAAATAGTCTAAAGTGATATAAAAAAAGCTCTCACATGCCCGCCGGGATGTTTCCAGCTTCCCGTAACCCTGAACCACACTTCAGGCCACAAGGGGGCGCAGCTGGGTACAAACCAGCAGCTTTAACATCCGATTGAATCTACATCAACAGGTTCGTGCCAGCTGGTCCAATAAACTTATTGGAACTGATTTCAACTTCAGACTGCTTCCAGATGTAAAGCTGCTCTGCTGGTCTGTTTGCAGGGCAACTAAAAGCTCCATGTGGTCTATTCATAGCTGTGAAACCTGAAGCCCGGGGACGCACACACACACACACACACACACACACACACAATCTGGATCCAGATCGAACTAAAACTCACAGGTTCAATTCAATCTTCTTCTCCACATGCCTCAGCCTCACTGACCAACTCTACACACCCACATGTCCTCCTTGATCCCCAGGCTCTGGGGAGCCCCCCCCCCCATGCAGGTCCCCGCTCTGCATGTAAATAAACATGGACATCGCTTCTGACTGAGTGTGTTGTTGTTGTTACATTGTATGATTTGTGAGGAAGCTAACAAGCAGCTCAGTTCGCACGATGTTTCAGCAGTAAACTTCAGTGCCACTGAACCGCTGACCGAGACCTCCACACACCTTCAGATCACCTGTACACCCCGCGGGCAGCAGCGCTTTTATGTGCAGTCCGTTTCTCTGGCAGTGAAATTTAATCTGAAAGGCGAGAGGTCGGAGACCTGCCGACAGCTGCTGCCCGGCAACAGATTTAACCTCCGCCTGCAACATTCAGACCAGCGAGCAGCACACATGGCTATTAATACCTCAGAGTTCACACACATACAAAGACAGAAGTAACTAGAAACTATTCTCCCTCAATGAAGAAGAACAGGGAAGTTCTCAAGAATTCTTTTCTTCAGGGTATTACATCAAGGAGAATGTGGAAGAACGCCAGCCTACCATCATCCAGTGTGATCTCCTGGAAGCCCAAAGATACCAGGTTGGGCTGGTCCTCAGCCTCCTGCTTGATGCTCAGCACCTCTGCTGGAGAGCTAGAGAACAGTGAGTCCTTCTGGGGGGCAGCAGGGGGGGCAGAAGGTCTCCTGGAGGTCAGAGAGGAAGACGGTTCCCTCCGAGGTCCACCAGGGGAAGTGTGAGGAGGGTTGGAGGAGGTGTGAAGGGTGATGGAGGAAGTTGGAAGAGGCATGGTGGGGGCTTGAAAAGGGATGGAGGAGGTGTGAGGGGGGACCGAGGAGGAGGTGTGAGGAGGGATCGGGGGGGAAGTGTCAGGAGGGACGGAGGAGGTGTGAGGAAGGATGGAGGGGGTGTGAAGGATGGTGGAGGAGGTGTGGAGGTTGATAGAGGAGGAATTAGGAAACATAGTCGTGTGATGAGATACACAGGTGGGAGGGGGGTGATTGAGATGAGGTGTGCTCTGGGAAGCGGGACCACAATGCACTGGGACATGATAAGAATCATAATAAAGCACATCTGGGTCGAGGGCTCGGTCACAGGGGCTCGCCTGGCCAGAGGCGGGACAGAAGCCAGGCGCATTGCGGGACATGTGGTCCAGCTCCCAGCGCTCCTGTTTGACCAGCGGAGCTCCAGCAGGGAGGTGGCGTCCGGCCCCGGGCAGGTAGGTGAAGCACTGCGTCAGACTTCTTCTTCTCTTTCCGTTGGAGACGTGGAACTTGACTTGGACCGGACAGGTCGTTTTTTTATTGTATGGAGGAATCTCCACGGCGATGCTGGACTGTGGGACACAGAGACATCAGAGACATCAGAGACATCAGAGACATCCTGCGTTTACATGCAGGTCTACTGATTATTGACGACTCTGCCTATGACATTACTAATATCATCACATAGTTCTGTTTCCATGGCATAAAGTTTCAATCGGGTCAATATCTTACAAAAGTCAGTGTAGGAGATGATTGACGTGCTTGATGTTAAATCAGTGTTTAATGTGCTCGTGGACACGGTGATGAACCAGCGACTCTGCAGCAGAGCTGCAGCAGAGCAGAGCAGCTGCAGAGTCGCTGGTTAATAGGAAGTGAAATACTTGACTATGTTCTAGTTGTTATTAAGGATGAAACAGGCCAACACCTTTTTATTGAAATAAAAACAACACCACTGTCTACTTCACCACTATTGTCTCTTCCTGAACTATTGTGAGCCTTGTTAATCTATAATCTATAATCTATGATGTCTCCCAGTACATCATCTTTCTTGATAAAAGCTCTGCAGCTCTGCTCAGACTTGTTACTGTGAGTCTCAGCTTGTCTTCAAAGACAAAATCAACTCTTCCTGCTCGCCAACTGTCACATGAACAACCGTGGATCAATCAGATTTCTGATTCAGACAATCTTTTGATGATTCTACCTTGAAATGTTCATTATATTTCAATATTTTAACTCTGACTTGTTTTAGAGTAAAATCACTGACAGACATGACAAATAAGATGAGAACTTTTCTTTTCTTTGACAGTCAACTGAACATCTGCAGGACTTTATAACACGTGTTTCATTGTCTTTGCGTCCTAATATTCTTACTTACTCCGCTGCTCTTTTCTGACAGAACTCTGGCCTCCATCTCCCACAGAGATCTTCCATCTGTGATGGAAACGTGCCGGTTTAAACTTTCTTCGTGTCATTCAGGTCATGAACATATGAAATGTAAAGTCAAAGGATGTGATGTGATCTCACCAGGCCCTCTCTCCGTGAACACGACCCTCGACTGTGTGGAGACGTTGGATCCGATGATGAGAAGCTCCTCCCCTCCCTCCACCGAGCAGCTGGAGGGACTGAAGCTCTCCACCTGAGGAAGCTCCTGGCCTGAACGCTGGGCTGGAACACACCACAGAGCTCGTCTGTTTAATGGACTTTGGACCTCACAGGAAGTGACAGTGAATAAAAGGTCAGATGTACATGTGACATCACAGGTGACTCACAGCACTCCACAGGAGCAGACGCCGTCTGCAGCCACAGCACCCGTCCGTCCGGCTGGGGGACGGAGACCCTGAACACAACTCGCACCCTGGTGTTCTTCCGCCCGATGTCCGTCTCCCCTTTCCTCAGCTCGATGTCGGCGTTACGCAGCTTCAGGATGCCGGCGCAATCGATGCTGCAGAAGAAGAAACCAATCAAACAGGATCTGTAGGCGCGTCTGTGGCTCGAATGTTTCATTAGATGTTTTACAGCTAACGTTGCCATGTTGCCGTAATAATTCCATCAATTGTTCCGTGAACTACAAGTACTGCCGGTGACAAATAACAATAATATCTGTAACGTCTAACTTTTAGCCTCATGTTGCCCAGACGAACACGTAATGACTGAGAGCAGCAGGTCATCAGCATGAAATAAAAGAAAAGGTTGTGTGCCGAGAATCGAACCCTGTGGTGTTCCACAATTCCTACTGTTGTACTGCTGCTGTGGCACCGGCTCCATCACATCACAGTTACACTGTTGATGTGGTTACCTGGCAGACATGTTGTTC
>CAAKHC010010885.1:5242-28922 GCA_901007825.1 Macroramphosus scolopax
GCACTTTAACACGACTCATCACATTTAAAGAAAGAAAGGACCGCGACAGATAAACAGCACACTGCTGGTGATTCGGAGGTGAAGACAGACGGTCAAATGGTGAGAAAGATAACTCACCTTCTTCCACCCTTCTTACTTCTGGGGACTTCTTCTCTCCGGTTACTCATGTGGTGAAAGTGAAAGAAACTTCCTCTGGCCGTCTGCTCTCTCCTCCTCCGCTCTTCGTCAGACAGTGAGGAGTGATGAGGTCTGTTTGACCGCCAGTCTGACCCAACCCGGCAGTCAGACACAACTGTGAGCGTATCACACACACACACACACACTCTGTTTTCATCTTGAAATCAACATGACCTTGACAGGGTGGAAAACATCGCAGATACACAGTATTACGTGCTCTGCAGTACTATGCGTGTACTTGATTTCCGCAGCTTGCTGTGTGACTCTGAGGTGATGACACATGGGGGGGGGGCCCCTGTGGGGGGTTTATTTAATAACCGCAGTCGACCGCAATCATCGACTGAAATACGTTTGTATTTCCAGAGAGGAGGAATGTGTCACTTTGAAAACGACAGTGACATACATCACCACGCTATAATTATAGTATATATATATATATATATACATATATATATACATATATACATTTATCTGGTATGGAACTACATCTAACACTTCTCTGTTCACTCATTAGTGTGTTTTCAACAGCTGATTGATCTTCGCCCCCTCAGGTAAATCTTTTCGATCATATTAACCATCGAGGCTTCTCTACTTTCTTTAAGTCGACTTCTTCAGTGTGGCTTTTTCCTCAGATGCGACCTGACAGCTCTCCGTGATGTTGTCCTCTAAATATATTCCGAAGGAGTGAGGAATATAAGGAAGGAGACACGAGGAAGAGCGGAAGCAAGTGTATGCGACCGACATGAAGACGAGATGATTTGAGTAAACATTAGAGGGAGCCAGAGGTGTTTGCATGAAGAAGAACATCAGGTGAAACTGAACAGGAAGTGACATCGACGTGTTTCAGGAATAACAAGAGGAGCATCCTTGAAGCATTTTATGTGTATTCATAATTCATATACATATTGACAGGTTTTTAATACAGCATGGTTTTGATAGTGTAACTGTCTTCTTTCAGCTTGACTTTTTTTTTTTTACAAGAATAACAATAAAAAATGATAAAGACGACACCATGTACGACTCACTTTAAAATAGTATGGCAATGCTTCTCTCCGATGGATTTTGCATCTCCCGATCAAACTGCTGCGGTTACTGAAGGAAGCTGTTCAAAAGTACTTGGTTGGGCTTCCTCCCCCGTCGACCTGCAGAGCCGGCCAATCACAGCTGCTTCCTCTCCGACATGTTTCATCACTGACGCCCGTCAGCCAAACTCCTTATGTAGAACATAAGCACTTGTGCACCCGGCACACAGTTCCACAAAGATGAGGACTCTTCGGTGTCCTGCCCTTCGTCTTCTTCTAGTCAGCATGGTCAAAGATGGCAGACACGCATCAGTCCATAGTCTCCTCTTATAAGACGGTCCTTCTCTTTGCACATTACAGATCATTTGTACTTGAAAAATAAGACTGTCCATCTGATTTTTCGTGAATACTACCTGTACCGTAAAAACCCCGACGATGAAAAATAAGAACACTTTTAAAAAGGACCAGAATGGAATCAAAGACTCAGATATCTGCAATTCTCAGTTTCTCTCACACACACACACACACACTCACACGCACTCACTTCTCACTCGTACACGTGTCTTTTGAAAGGCAACAGATGTCCATTCTCCAAGGCAATAAATGTCTTTGTGGCAAACTCGACCCTGACAGTCCAGACATCGCTCTGGCTCTTCCCTCTCCAGGAATGGGAAAAAAAAAAAAAAAAATCCAATTAATGTGTTGACTAAATATAACGTGAGATACATCCATTTCATCTTTATGAGTAAATACTGATGAGGATACAAAGTAATAATGAGAATTAAAATAATAATTGTGATCGTCCTAATATCGTAAAGATAAAATATTACTCGCAGAAGAAACAATATTCTTTCCTTTCCTGGGTCTGACGCCCATTCTGCTCCCAATAAGCCTCTTCAAAGAATAAAAGAAAAACCAGAGAAAAAAAAGGTAAATGATAATAAAGGTGATGATAGACAAGTTTAACACTTCTGAGGGTCTCCAGATAATCAAAGTAAGCCTAGAGAGGAAAGTCGCTTCTTTTATTCTCTATGCAGAAGGTCCTTTGTTCCTCCGTCTTGCTTGACAACTCGTTTTATTCCACTTCGATCGTTGTTGGTTTTTTGAAGTCTTTTTCTTTTAGCTCCATTCCTCTATGTTGCATGTCCATGTTTTTTTTTTTGTTTTCTTTTCTGCTTTAAAGAGCAATAATTCTTTTAAAAAAAAGTTTCATTCTGCAATGTCTTAAATGGAAATTATGCTGATTCCTGTTGAGAAATTGTACATTCCCTTTTGTTGTTCTCCGTCGCGGGACGCCAAGTCGCGGTCTTTCAAGTTGGGGCTGTTTCGCAACAAATCTCAATTCTCAGTCTTCGGTTGTCCAAACTCACCTAGGAAAGTAAACACAAACAACGAGGGATTAGATCTGTGTGCATTATTGTACAAAGCTCCCACACATTTTTGGAGAGAAATCCTATGTCTCATGAATTGGACGCTTGCTTGGTCTGGGTCTTTGGCATCTGATAACTACATCCGATCAACGGGCCACTGCCTGGAGCCGGCAGCCTGCGCCGCCTCGGTATAAGTAAAGCGCAGCTGTCAACAGCAGATCATTCGCTGTGTTCTCACCTGTCAAAATATACATCTTCTCACTAAGTGCTGCCCCTTTCTCTCACTCTCGTCTAACCTTACAAAGCCAAGACTCCTGAGTCTCCTCTCCCTCTCCATTTCTCTCAGCCGCTCTCTGAATGCTGCAGGTTAACTGGCCGTTTGCTCTGGGCAAACTGAGTAACGCACAGAGAAGAGAGGAGTTAGAATTTCTTTATATATTGTGCATTTTCACTTGAACCTGGAAAACCTCCTAAAACAGCATGAAGCCAGCCTCTCCTTTACCTTATGCCTCGGACACCTCAGTGAGAAGTTATCTTCATTCAGAGAGCAATCTGAAAGGGAGAGAGAAAACATCAACACAGCCGTACGAAGCTCTTTAGTTTTAGGCTAATTAGTTACTTTAAAGAGACACAACAGTCTTGGGAAGGGGGTATTTCACATAAACTCATTTGTGCAATGTGCCTGTAATAAATGCATCGACTCACCTGCTTCGATGGCACACAGGTAGTGGTAGCGAAGTGTACAGCCTTTAGTGTAGCAGCCCAGGGTTGAGCCGACCATGTCACAGTACGAGCAGTTCTTAGGCAGAGGCAGACAGACAGAGTAAATAAATCCATCTGAAAACTGTACTTGACATTGCTTAGTGATAGAAGGCATTAATACAAAGTAAATAACAAATTAGCTGCTCACTGTGGTTAATGACTTTATCACATATAAACTACTGACACATGGATGTTAATCTGATAACATAATATACAACTCGTGCTATATATTATCAACACGAGAAATAAGCAAAATAAATGGAGTTAAAAAAGTAAAATAGATGCACTCACTATTTCTCTGGCACCATCTAGTGCCTCCTGCAGGCCATACAGTCTCCCATTGACAAGGTAGACTCCACTGGTCCACACTATGCATCCTTCATGGACCCACAGCTCCTCTGGGTCCATGGGCATCTGAGGCAGCTGGGCGAGTTGTGCCAAGGGTCCCAGGGAGTCCAAGGCTGGCGGAGGGGGCTGGAAGGGCAGGGAAGCCTTGCTGTTGGATGGTACCATTCTGGGGGAATCCTCACTAGATTTATGCCTCCGTTTGAAGCGGGGATGCGAGGTCAGCTTTCTGTGTTGAGGTCGTTGTTGGGCTTCATCTGTTGGCTGCTGCTGCAACTGTTTTGGCAACTGTTGCTGTTCAATTTCAAAGTCTGGCTCTTTTTTCAGCTCCGGGATTGGTCTGATATCTAGATTCATGTCCCAGGTTAGAGATCTGGTTTCACTATAGGTGGAGGAGGCATTATTACTGAGATAACCAGGCAAGTGCATCATCATTTCCTGTCTACCAGCTGAGGAGGTTCTTAATGTCGCGGAAAGAGACATTGGGTTTGAATCTAAGCTGATGGCATAGTCACTCTCGGTCGAAGGCCTGGTAAACTGAACATCTTGTGTTTGTATGTCTTGGAAAGTACTCAAAGTATTTGAGCTTATGTCTGAATTTGGTCCTGTTTTGTTTGTGCATGTGGTAGCTTGACATTGTCTGACCTGTGGCTGGTTCTTAGGGAGCTTTGCAGCATATTCAGCCGGATAGAAAGGCCCGTAGAGATCTCCAAGGTGTTTGTAATTTGCCCATTTTTGACAGAGACAGCAAAGCAGGCGGCCGGAGTGATTGGTTTCTGTGAGCACAGGGCCTGAAACAACATAGCCAGATGAAGGAAGTGCTTTTCCCGACTGAAGTGAAGTTTCCCCCTCATCTGACTCCCTCTTCTCTGATTCTCTGTCTCTCCTAGATAACTGGGAGGAAAGAGCTGAGGTCAGGAGAGAATCAATTCCACTGCCGCTTGCCTTCCCTCCTACCGCACTACGCTCTCCTTTCATCTTCTCCTCCTCAGCATTTACAATGGTACACACTGCCCCAATCTCTGGTACTTTCTTCTCCACATGGATGTGTGGGACAAACAGGCCCTTTGGATCCAGGAAAGCTCTATTCGTGCTGAGACTCCCTCTCGCCCCTAAAGGTGTATCTGGGTCATCTTTGGCCACTGAATGTCTCGCTGAGGCTGCTCCTCTCCTCCGTACCCTCTGGCGCCCTCTTCCTTCTGTTGGTTCGTTTTCATCTTTCAATCCTTTGCGTCTCCGTCGCACGGGCTTGACTTCAAGCTCTATCTGTGTTTCCTCATTCTCGACATCTACTTTCACAACCTGGGTTAAAATAGGCGGGGCCAGTGGGGGAGCACTATTGTTGTCTGGCAGAAAGGTTTCTGTGGAGGCTGCTGTGCTGCAAGGAGTCTGAACGGTTTGTGGGGATAGGGCAGAAGCTGTAGTTGGAGTGGCTGGGGCTTGAAGAGGACTCAAAGGTGCGTTCTGGGATTGCGACTGGGCCTGCCCCTGTGTTTGGGCTTGGCTCTGGGCTCTTTTTTGTTTATTCACACTCCCTACGGGCCTGCCCTTCTTCTTGCCAGAGGGGAAATAGCCTTTCGGCACAAGACTGTCTGATTGCTTGCAATCTTGTGGTGACAGACTGGATCTACCAGACGATATCTGATGTCTGCTCAGTATGTGTCCTTGAGCCTGGCTGTGGTGGGGTGGGGTGGTTCCATAGTAGTCACTACCAGGATAATCATCAAATCCAATGCCAGATTCTTGAAGTTTCTGTCGAAGAAGGTGAGCAGCAGAGTGCTCTCCTCTTCTGGTCTCAAGCTGCTGGTAAGTATTGGTAAAATGTTGGATGTCTGATAGAGCAGATGAAGATGGTGGTGGGGAACCCTGGACCGGACGAGGAAGCGGTGGAGGAGGTGGTAAAGGGCCGAGCAAAGCAAAGTCCTCCTTGTCACCGGATGCTGATGCGACAGCAGCTCCTAATCCAAAGTCAAAGTCTCGTTGTTTGAGGGCTTGGGAAGTCTGATGAGGATCACATGGGTAGGCAGACAGCGGTAAAGGGCCAGTCTCATCAACTCCTCTGAAGGGAATCATGTCAGTTAATGAGTGACTTTCATCCATATAACTGTCATCCCCTCCTGCAACCCTGGGGAAATGGGGTAAATCTTGGTCCCGAGAATCATTAAACTGTGTTATATCTGAGTGAGTGAAGCCTGGATAATGATTTGTCCCGTCATCAGCAAGGCCTGCTGGCTTTTTAATATTAGGTGCTATTTTCTGCACTATTGCCTCTAGTTTCAAACCCCGTCCTTTTCTGGGAGGCAAAACCTTGGTATTTCCACTTGGTGGAGATAGAGATTGTGAATAGGTGTTATCCCCCGGCAAAGGGGACGAGAGCCTGGGGCATGGAACATCTGAACTGGATGAGTCATCTTCATTGTGATGGCTGGACTCGGAGTGAGCTCCAGGGGAGTGATGCGAATTCATGGCAGCCCTCTGCTGGGACGCATCCTGGAGTTGCCTTTTGGCGGGAATAGGTGAAATAAATGAACGGACCCGCCTTCTCAACATTAGTGGATTTGTGTCTCCAGCTTTAGTCTGACGCTGCAACTGGGGTTGACTGGAGTTCAGGTCGGTAGGAGGCTTGGCGTAGCTGGATTTAAGAGGAGGGCAGGGATGTTTGGCTTCGTCTGCTGCTCCTCTGGAGACATCTAGTTCAGCAGCGTTTGGGCCATGAGACTTTTGTGGAAGGGTAGGCCCGTGTGAAGCTACGGGAGCAGCAACAGGTGGAGGTTTAGGTTGTCCTCTGTAGTAAGAGTCTCCCTCTATCATTCTAGCAGCCTCTCTTCCAGGGTGTGTTGACTCCCACAATTTCACATCATAATATCCACTTTGATGATGGAGCGATGTTTTGGTTGCATGTTGCTCACTCAAAATGTCCGTTTGGGGGATCATCCTTTGTCTCTGCACTGTTTGGCTGACTTTATGTCTTCCTGGGGACAAACCAGGCTGCATGATCATCTCCTTAGCCGGCCTGTTGACTGCTTTTACCCAGTCATTCATGTCATGGGGGTGATGGGGAGGCCCACGAGGGTGAGCATACATTTGAAGCTTATTTGCGGATTGAGTCTGAAGTGATAGATTGTGGTATGGATGATGGGCGGGAAAATGGGGGGTACCGCGTGGCATAATATTGCCTTCTCTTGTGTCCCCCAATCGATAACCAGGAAAGCTGCTGGCATTGCCAGTTGATAAATCAACCCCATGAAGATAGGACTGATGTCTTGATGGTGAAGATAAAGGATTAGAGCCCAAAGGATGAGAAGGCAGGGGTCTGTAGGGGTCAGCGTTCATTAAAACAGATGAATGAACTGTCTTGGAATGATATTCCATATCAGTCTCATTAGCTCCACCACTACCATGATGATCACTCTGTAAATGTGCAGCATCTGGGCCAGCCTCTTTTGATGCGGTCTCCATTTTCACCACTTGTTTCTCTAAGGAATCCTTTTTACTCACATCATTATTTGCTGTTGGAGAAGAAAATGGTTGTTGAATCACAGTCGCTCCACTCTGACTTTTCTCCCGGTCTCTTTCTCTATGACTTTCCCTCTCCCTCTCAGGTGTGTTGCGACGATTCGGCGACACATCACAGATGACAGAGCGCCGCTCTGACGGGGCTAATATGGAGCCTGATGATTTTTGAGACGCAGTGTGACCAATGCTGCCTGTTAGCAGCTCCGGCTCTTGCAGAAGGAGCTCCTGGACAGCAGAGGACGGCGTGGACACATTAGATAATGCTTTTCTCTGTGGAAGAGAATAGTCAGCTAGGTTTATTTGCTTTGGCGGGTTTGGCTGAGTCTCTGCAGCCTGTGGTAAATGACTCTGGGACACACCCACTTCCGTTTTTTCAGCATTTTGTTTTACCTTAGTGCCGGACAGTTCTGACTTCACAGAGGACTGAGGATCCGTGGCAAAGTCAGGCTCACTTCCATGCCCCTGGTTTGGATGTGGGGGCTTTCCAGAGCTACCCATCTGGGCCGAAGCCTCAGTGACTCCACTTTGCATCCTCATACTTTCAGCCACGCCGTACGGGTGTCTGGTTTGAAACTGTTGTTGCACTTGGAGATGTGCAGGAAATGCCTGTTCTGGTCTGCAGTACCGTCTATCTAAGTTGTATCCTTGAAGAACCTCTTGTAAAAGGCTTGGAAACTGCTGCATTTGTGAATTATCCTCGTGATCTTTAGCTCCCGCTCCTTGCCCTCTCTTAACCAAAGCCTCTGCTACAGAGCCCACATCTTTTGACTGTACAGGGCCAAAACCAGTGTGGTACCCTAAGTATCTGGAATTTGATTCCATCACACCCACTGGGCCAGCCCTCCCTCTGTTCTTCATCGTCAAATTTGAGCCATATGTTGATTCTATGTAGCCATATTTATGTGGTCCAGACTGGGGAGGATTTTGTGACCGTACAAAATTAGATTTCTGATGGGTTTGGTGATGGGGGGAATATAGACTAAGGTCAATCCCTTCCTCCCCATTATGACTGCTCGACTCTCTGAAATGAGATTGTGACTGTTTCTCCTCTACACAAATGTCTTGGGAATGCTTACTTTTTTCATTTTGGCTTCCCTCAGACCGAGCTGAAACAATCACACCAACACTACTAGCGTTTTGCTGTTCCTCAGTTAGGTATTTTTCTTCCCTGTCTTTATTGTGTAATCTTGAAGCAGTGTGTAACTTATTTTCCTTATCCTGACCATTTTGGGTGTTGACTTCTCCATCTTGTTGAATTTGGCTGCAGCCTTTCACTACTTTCTTAACTGCGTCCTCGCTTTCAGTCTTGATGCTTTCATTTTTCACTTCTGTTGTCTTCTTATTGCCACCTCCGTGCTTATTATATATTATATCAGGCTGTGAAACACAATTTGGTTGGGGAGGAGGAATGCTGGAGGAAGTGCGTGAGGAAACTGGAGGTGCTGAGTGGGAATTTGGGCCAGTCTCTGACGACAGACATCCAATAGATGGAGATGATGTAGCAGGAATGTGAGCTTCATTTGCTGTCGTTTCGGAAACAGTTTGTTCTTTTGATGGTGACTCTTTTGACGGTGTTTGTCCAGTCTGCGGTCGGGTTTGATTCTGAGATGGAGGGTGATAGGCGGTTGGCTCAGCTCCACCGCTTGCACCACTCCCTTGCCTCACTCTCCCATGCTCCTCAGAAAACTGATCCTCTCGCTCCACTTTGGTCCCTGACGAACCTCCAACTGACATCAATGAGGAGTCTTCATCAGCACCAGCATCTAAACTGGCACCATCACCAATCCCCACTGCACTCCCATCTTTAACAGTACTTGTACTTGAGGCGGCACTTGCATTCCGACTCCTTGGTTGTGATGGGGGTGCACAATGTGCTGCCTGTGGCACCTGCCCACCATCTTTCCCCTTCTTCTGTGAAAGCACTGTGTCAGTAAGGAGCATGTGCTGAACAGTGTTTGGTAAATTGGCTACTTGGGAGCTCAAGGCATTTAGACTATTAAGGCCAGAATCCTGCATTTTGTCAATTATAGAAGATGAATAAACAGAGGAGCCATCCTCTCTGGACCCAATTCCTGTGCCTACACCAATTTTGTTGCGGCCTGTTGGAGGAAGACTGTTTCCACCAACTCCACTCATATTATGAGCTTTATGACTGCCGCTGCTACCACAACTACTGATGCTGCTGTTTGAGTTGGGTGTGGGACTTAACTGAGGCATGGTCTGCAGTAATCTACCATGACCATGGCTGCTACGGGGGTTTGTAGTAGGCGGATGTGAAGGACCATGACCTGAGGGATTTCCATATGCCTCCGAGACATTCATCAAAGGGGATGGAGAGGAGCTACAGCTGGGGGAATGTACTGCAGAGGCAGCTGGGGAGGGGTTCGATATTGGGCTAAAGTTTTGGTTAATTTGGGTTTGTTGGGCATTGGGATGCATTGGGGATTTGGCCGTTTCTTGAGATGCTGCTTGAGGTAAGCCGGAACTGGAGGCTTGGGGATACTTAGCGTACACAGAGCCTGGAGATGGGCCCTGGTGCTGCATCTTCAGAGAGTTGTCATAACCCACCCCTAAATTGTGCTGTGAGTTGCGGTGATGTAGTGTGGCTTGTTTGTGAAGCGAATGGGTCTGTGGAGAATATCCAGGATAATTTGAAGCATGGTAACTCTGTTGAACATTCTCCATTGGCCCCACATTGTTAGCAGCAGCTGAACCAGAGAGAGTGTTTGCACTGGAGTTGACAATAGGGGAACTGTTGACTTTGGGATCAAACCCAGTGCTAGCAGCCCCGTCGAGATATCTCTGCGGAGGGGGGCTGTACATTCCGGATGACCCCGTGGATGCTCCACCCTGTGGGGGGTAATGTGGGTACTGAGGGGTCATTCTGTGCCCAGAGTGTGGATAGTTCCTATGCTGCTGTCCATGGTGAACAGCTGGGAAGGTTTGTCCATGCTGGCGGTGCTGCATCTGAGAACCTGGCACTGCCTGCATTGCAGGGTTCTGACTCATATTGTACTGATGAGAAGGCGAGAACGGTCCAGCACCACCACCTGAAACAGCACTGGGGCTAAATTCTACTGGATATGGCGACATCAGGCCAGAGGATGGTGCAGAGCCAGATCCTGCATGTCTGTACTGGTGAGGTATATGTCCATCAAGATTAGGGTAACCAAAGCCAGTCCCATAAGCCAGACCCCCTCTTCTGTGCCTGTCTTTCCCAGCCATTGAAAAATAATAATCCATGTTGTCCTTCCTGTATGGGTTGTTACTGCTGCCACTGTGAATGTTACCCTGTGTTGGCGCCGGCTCCACAGCTCCTCTGTTTCGAGCACTGTAAGCAAGCATGTGGCTGGCTTGACTGGGGTGGTGATGGCCTCTATGCAGACTCTGCTGTTGCATCGCTGCATAATCATCTGTCATCCTCGGGGAGATCTGGGGGTCTGCTGGCTGAGGGGGATATGGAGGTCCTCCACCCCTCCCACTGAACGCAGGAGGGAGAGAATGGGGAGTGGAACTGTTAGAAAAATTCTGCATTTTCTTCTTTTCAAGTTTGGATAGAAATCTTGCCAGAGTCTATAGCAGAGAATGCCTCTGATCAGAAGCTGAAGGACTTATGGCAGTAGGCATAAGATCACAAGAGAGTCTAAGGCCTGGTAGTAAAACAAAGGAAATGTTTTGTGAAATCCACCACGAAGTTGAAGCAGGGGAAAATATATCGCAGATGTTATAATCACTTCTTTGTGATTTAACAGAAAATGGGTGGGAAAGACAATGATTTATCAAAGAGTAAAAATGTTGCTTTTAGAATGTGACGACGGGATATCGTTGTTACAACTTAAAAAGGTTCACTTAAAAGATGGGTCTTCAAAAACAGATTCTTCTCACACCTTAAAAAACATGAGCTATGTAGTGAAGCAGGTTTCTACTGCAGAAAAACACTGAATTAAAAATGTGCAGTCATTCCAATGAAACTTAAGCAGTTTGGCACTGAGCAGACGATGATATCATGGATGAATGGTACGCCACCAACAACCTTAAATGTCTTTGCATGTAGATGCTCCGCTATAATAGCTCAAGCAAACGGAGCTATTTTAGGTCTATATTTGTTGACGATCCAATAGCATTTTGTGCAAAAAAATCTTAATAAAACCATTGAGACGAAGTTCCATCTGAACAATCCTTCAGTCTGTCATCATGTGTAAGCCTGCCAGGACCTGACTCACACCTGTGTGAGATGAAAACTGCACTAACACAAATCAAAACGTCTGGATACAGACTTTCACTGAAAACTTCCAAAGGCAAATACTCCATTGATATTGTCATTAGCTCTTGGATGTAGTGTGATACCTTTGAGATGTTCTTTCTCTTGGTCATTCCCTTTCAAATACTATACTCTTGTTGTTGCTAGGTGAATTCATTTGGAGTGTAGAAGTCTTTGGTCCCTATATAGTAATTGTTATTTCCTTGAATCTGTTCAGCTTCCTCTTGATGCTCTTCTGAATCTTCCACGTATAGCTTTCTTACCTTTGTTTTTTCTGTCAACCATTATCTAATTCTACCTAGTTCCATGGCAACAATTTCCCAAAAGGAGGGTAATCCATTTATTCCACTTCAAGCTCCTGGGTTCTGGTTCTCTTCAGTATTTCCGTGCAGATAAATTCATTTTCCAGCAGCCTTCACAACTCTGCAAATACAAAATATAAATAAAAACATTTGGTACGTCAAAATGAAAAGGCACTGTTATTCTATCATACCTTTTTATAATAATCTAATAATAAGAGAAATGGATTGTGGTCACAGGTAACACTAAAAAGCCTTTTGGGCTTTCATGTTTAATATTCTCTCTATATATAACAAAAAACAATATACAAATACTGTTAACATTACTTAATTGTTGCACACAAGTCATTACTAAAAATTAATTAATGCTGCATACAGGTTTGGTGGAGTCAAAAGTGGGTTAGATTGAGCATGCAATTAAGGCAACAAAGTAAAATAGACAGGGTAACAAACATTACTTCTCATGTAAACAAACAGCCGCATGAGGCCAAGACAAAAGAGTCCATGTCCTATCTCTTTGCAATGATACTAAATACCATTAACTTTATTGTATTTGACTTCTTTTAATGGCCTTTAATTATAATGGGAGACAATTAAAAGGATGGCGCCAACTTTATGGGGTCAGTACCCATAATTGCTTTGTGTGCCACAAGCCTGGCTAGTCTCTAATACACTATTAAATGATTATAGCGTGTGACTTTTGTCACAGTGTAATCTGAACTAAACAATCACAAGTTGCATTGTTTATGCTTCGAACGGTTAGAGGAACAGTGGTGTAATTGCGTGTCAGCATTATAATATGTGTGAACAGTGATGTAATGTGATGTATTGTTTCTAACCAAGGATAAAGTGATGAGCAGCTGATTTGGGGGAAAACCAGTCCATCAGGGGAACTACAACATGTACTGTTCATGGGTTGTTAATAAAACACACTGGCATTATCAAACAGGTCTCTTATCAAGTGTCACATTGGAGGGTCAAAGCTGGTGTACATGACAGATGCTGCTTAAAATCTGTACAAAGATTATATTGATCTCCACCCAAGTATAAGCTCGTATCTTGATTGCTAATTAATCACAGCAGCTCAGGAGTATAAACTGGCACTGCAGTCTGTCAGCAAGTCAATCAATTGCATAGCTACCTAATTGATAAGAGCATAGGGAATGTTTTTTGCAGATAATGTTCAAACGCCAGCCCTGTTATATTATGATAGCTTTGTAGTCTCGTATGGTCGTCAACACACGACACTGGCTTTTGTATCATAGTCTTACTAGCTAACATTACATTAGCAACAGCAAGGTATAACGTTACGCATTACAATTAGCTTTGTGGTGTTGCCTTTTAGCTTTGTAAGGTTAGCGTTAGCTAAAATACCTCATAACGTTACTGCAAAGTGTAGCTAGCTGAGCTACAGTCACTAGTTAGCACCCTAATTGGCGTGCATTGCGTTATTACAAGCTTGTGAGAACAAAACCGTAGTTGTGGCAGGCTAAAGGCAGCGGCAGCAAAGCAGCGTTTAGCTACAAAAGAGAGGTGATTAGGTGCAGATGTTTCCCCTCAGAAATTCAGTGGGGCTGTGAGTAAATGAGCTAGCATACATATGCTATACTGGTAAGAGACTGCATCAGAAAAATATCATCATCTGGCTTACATTTCCCCTGAATATACAAAGCTAGCGATAGTTAGGCTGGCTAACATACTCTAAATGCATACCTGAAAATGAAGCAATACAAGGCCCCTCGAAGAGTGAAAGCTGTTTTTGACAATCCCGCTGCTGTGGCAGGAAACCCCAGTCCACAGTCGACTGCTCCGCCGCTTTTCCTTCAGCCTTTTGAGTCCAGACAACCCCGACCAGCGGCGGCGAAGTCGGGGGGCCCGTCACGACACTCAGATCCCGGGCCTCTATTCCGATTTTCCCTTTTTTCTTTTGTCCTCACCTCCAAAAATGATGAGAGCAGGGCACAATCGGGGTGCCTGTGGGTCCCGTAACCAGTGAGGTCCATACACCCCCGCCCCCTCCCCTCGTTTTCCCTCGCCTCTCTCCCTCTTTCACACACCGCTTAGGTGATTCCACCTATTTCGAACTAAAATTAAACACATTGCCATCACATAAGCCTCCACTAACACAGGATGACCTCAAGCGTCAGTTTCCGTCACTAATTTGCATACCTTCATCGTTAGCTAGACCCATTCGTTTCTCTGATAGACTACTGTTTTTTTTTCTTGCAACAGAAAGACCGCCTTGAAAATGCACACACACTCATATTCCTGCACCCCCTCCCTCATCTCTCTCCATCACATCCCTCCATCTACCCTCCCTCTCTGACGTTTATGCTTTTTTCATTGATTTTTTACCTATAAATGCTAAGATTATTATAATCTTGCAAATGCCTTTTCTTGCACGTCAGGGTTGAGGGATTTGCAACAGCTCCTTTGTTCTGATTTCACTTCAATGGAAAATGAATTATGCAGCCTAATGAAGGCACCGGGGTACAAAGGCAATGAGGAGAGGAGACAGGGTTGAATGGAATGTTAGGTTCTGTCTGAAATGAATAAGTCAATAACAGATAAAACACAAATTTAAAGCATATAGGTGAACCAGCATCAGAGGGAGATTGTGGTGCATTGCATGAATCTTGTTAAGTCCATTGTGGTTTCTTAAGGCGAAAACAGACATTCATGAAAAAAGATAAAAGCCAGAACAACCATGAAAGTGCAGCAAAAAGGATAATTTTCCCCTTGAATTGATTGTGTTGTCTCTGCCTGAGCTTATCTGCTCTCACGCAGGGCCAGTGGATGCAGTGTAGACCTGCTCACACCATCATGAAGATGTGCCCTATGCCCCCCATCCTCCATGGTGCTGGACTTTTAATACGCCGCTGTTTGTCATACATGCACACACACACACACAAACACACACAGATGCTACGCTGGCAAACCATACTTGCGCATACAAAGACACATGCGAACACAATCGCAAAAATTAAGTTAGAAATGGACAAACACACAAAATGAATTAACCGGCAAACATCTACATGCACCCACCCAATTAAACTCAAACACATGAGTGACATTTTTCTAAGGTCCTAACAATAGTTTAATACATTTCGTTCTCTTGCAGATACACGTCTATTTCTATCATAGTTGCCATAGCAACTGCATCACAGTGCTTTAACTGAGGATACATTTCAGACTACATATTTACATTCTCTTTTCACATGTGCAGTTTCATGTGGACTCAAAATTCTTCAACCATGAATAACTTGCAAATCGTTGCGTACTTGTATTACCACTAAGTCAAAGAAACAGAGCTTTGAGGAGAGATAAAGGGCATTGATACGTTGAACCAGTAAGTCAGCCAGCCAGGCCCGTCCAATCAACAGGAACGCCTGCTGGGATACACTCAGACTCTCTCCATCACAGACAAGGTCACAAAATCTTCCACAGAGGAGGCTCAAAGCACGCAGTTGTACAGAAAGCGATTCGCTCTAAACACACGTAATGTCAGGCACATCAATAAACTACAAATATTTTTACAGATTATGCACACTTACGGCCAAATATTACAAATATAAAGTTCAAAGCTTCTCTTCCCCTTTTGTTACAGATGTAATTCTGACTAACAGCTACCTTTCCTCCTTAGATATTTCCTGCAGTTTGCATATATCCTTTGTTTTTTAAGCTGTATATTTCAAATTCAGCTTTGAAATAGATAAATTAGATGAACTCAAGAAATCTCTTTAAATCTTCTTTTTGAATATTTTATATATTTGTTTACATAATAATATATATTTATATATCATATATGTATAGCTCTCTATATATGATATACAGTATCTCTATATAAATCATACATTTATATAATATATAATATAAATATACAAATTGAATAGCAGCAGTCTGTCTTGTCCATTGAATTTAATTCTTAAACACCATATGCATGACCCTAAAAAGCCTGAAATGAATGAGAACATTTTTTCTTCAGTGGAATGATTTACATAATTTTGACCGGTCCACAGTGTCCACCTCAGAGTGTCTGAGAGACTCAAGCACGTGACCATCGTTCCATTACCTGAGCACATGGAGAGATCAGTGGATAAGTGCTTGCACTTTGTGCTCATTGCTCAGCTTGAATCCACTTTTAAATTTCATTCCTATGTATGGGTATGTGGCTAATTTGAAGATTCTTCCTGCTTCTCATTATACCTTTAATAACCATTTATCTCTCTATTTTAAATGTGGATGATTTGATAGCACTTAAAAGAAATAGTTTCCTCCTAGACAGCAAAATATATACATGTATACATTTCATCAATTTATTTGTGTGCCTGTGTGTTTATGAGGGATCATGATTGCTTTGGGCTGGTAACATGGTCTATGACATATAGAGCAACATGAAGTTATTATATGGGGTGCTGGGCAACAGATGAGATTAATAGGCAGTGACACCTATTACTCCTACATGTGCTCGTCACAAGCAGTTGTCATGTGAATGTGGCGAGTGGTTATTGAGTAACTCAAGTCGAGTCCCGGCTATAAGTCAAGTGAGACAAGATTGCTCAGATCAAGTCGTACAACGTTTTGACGATCTACCCCAGGTTCCAGTTCTAAATCAGTTAAAACACAGTGGTCATGAACAGTTGAGTTTTATTGTCAATATCAGCAAACTGTAGCAGCCTAATAATAACATGATAAAATAATATAATGGGCTCTGAAATTATAACACAGCCGGGGTTGTGTCACTGATTCCTGAGCTGCAGACCTCGCATGCTGCTGTTCTCTTCCCACTACCATTATCGACAACATAACCCTTGAATCCAAATTGAATTATTTATGTGCTCGCCCTCTCAATGACTGCTTCCTTGTACGTTGACCTCCAGCCCTCTTCTGCTCTGGCGCATCCTACCGGGTTGTCAGGTTTGCTCACATGGCAATAATGATAGAAATCAAATCACCTAATTCACGCTTAATGAACAGAATATCATTTCTCAGTATCTAGAAAAAGGAAGTCATGTCCCTTCTAGTCATCTGTCTCAAGTCCACAATAATAAATAACAATTCATTTTTCATTATTAGTCAGACAAGTCTTATCTCAGCAGTAGTCAATTCATATAGCAGCAGCAAACGTCTTTCTGCACATCAGCAGAGATCTGCAGTCTCCGTGATGACCACATGGAGTCAGAGTCATACAACAAATGGCACATGTGATTATTTTAGCCAGAAGCTGAACTTGCATTACAGCAGAAGGCTGAATGATGGGAGAGAAATTGCTCCATATTATGTTGTCTGAGATTGAAATCCATTAATCCCTTTGATGTGTATGCCCTAAGTTACGCTTTGGTAAAACTTCATGTCTTTGATCCTTCTTCATGTGGAGTGTCAGGCACAATCACAATTAGTTTCCCACGGACATTAAATATTACATCAGAGGAATAGGCATAGCTTTGATTGTACATTATAATATATAATTCTGAGGACACAGAGAAATGAGATCTTGAACTTTGATTGGTACTAGGTGTGATTCCCATCTCACAATTTCAAACTCTCCTACATCAAAGAACATGATGCAGCCCTGTTGAAATACACTTGCAACGAATCCAAATCTAAATCTGTGAACTGAACAGATTGTGATGATGCAAAGATGAAGTTTCCTCAGAGAGTCTTCAGTGGCGCGAGTACATAATCGGTATTTGTTCTGTCCACCAACAGTAGAATGATATATACCAAATCTGGCAATTGCTGCTGTGAATATCTCTATTCCACTCAACACACACTCGCTTTTTCTTTTTAATGGAAAATGAGAGGTGGCTTGTAAAACTCAACTGACCCATAGCGAGCCAAGTATCAATTCCAAGCCCTGATCAGCAGGGGGCGCTCTTTCCTAAGTTTGCTCACCGCTTTCACAACTCCCTTTCACACTGAGGCCTGCTGTCACACTCCCCCCGTCTCCTAGCAACGTCAGAACCCTGCCTCCAATCACTACGGATACCGGGAGGGATAGAGGGAGGGTGGGAGAGTGTGAAAGTGCCAGAGAAAGAGGAAGGGGAGAGGCTGGCTCGGCATGAGGCAACATCAGCATCCCATGCAGCAAAACTGTCCAAGCTGAGTGCTCAGTAACGAGTTAGTGCGAGGGGTTTTCAGAGGTGGATCCTGTTGGGTGGGGTGATTCATGGAGCCAAGGGTCTCAGGGACATATTGAGATCATAATTCAAATCAGACATAATACGGAATGTGAAGTGGAAGAGAGTGATTGCCCCAATTAAGCCAGTTTGTCTTTAGAGTCCCCTTTGCTTAGGCTCCACAGCTCATTGTCCCTCCTCCCCCAGCAGCTCCACCCGTCCTCTCTTCCTCTACCCCCCACTTCCACTGCTGCCCATTAAATCTGATGGTGCCATCATCATCCCTGTTCTGTCCTTGTGACTCGTGGCAGGTCTCTGTGCTTTATTACTTCACTCTTCCTTTGGGGGTCTCTACTTTTGTCAGAGGTATTTCTAACACACATGCATGCATTATCACACAGACAAATCCAAGAAGGTTTATATGCATGTAAGCCTACTCTATATGCATCTCTGTATCCAAGCCAACATTACATCGCACGTGTCACCGTATGTTGGAGATGCCACATAGTCACACGTCACTCAGGCTGTATAACATCTTGAGCGTGTCGTGCATATAGGGCACAAGAAAACACACTCCACACACACACCTACACAGACTCGTCACCCACAAAGCTCACACGCAAGCTTTCACACAATCCTCGTGTGATGCGGCAGTGCCCTCAGAAACTGGAACTGGGAGAGTGACTTGGATGAAGAGATCGACATTGAGAATTATAAATGCACGATTGTTCAATCAGCTCCTGACACAATCTGATACAATTCAGGATCCTGCATTAGCTATACTAAAGACATAGTACGCATTCCCTCTGCAGGCTGGCTGGTCCCGGCCACGTCTCCTCCACACTGCAGCGACTCGCCGCCACCTCTTGAGGTACAAAGTGGTATTACGAGATATAACGTTGAGGGGCTAACTCGCTAGCTTAAGTACAAATGATCCCTTTGTATTTTAAAGGGGAACTGAGAAGCTAATCTAAACCAGTACGATACGATACCATGCCATGCCATGCCAAACCCTATGATACCATATGCATGTACCATCATGTAACGTGAGATATGAAGATGATATATGAGACGAGATCAGATTAAATGAGACTTTGAGGAAGGGAATGTGCAGTACCATTTGTTTGAAAGTACATCCTGTGCTGCCAGAGCAACAGAAAACAAGCCGCAGATGAGATGAAGGAGGGAGAAGAGAAGCAGGAGAACATGTGTATGTATATCTGTGTGTTTGCTTGTCTGTATGTGTGCAAAATGGACTGATGAAGAAAGAGAATGCTGGCCGCTGTTGCCGAGGCAACCATCTCTCTCCCCTCTCCTCTTTAACCCTTTCTCCTCGGCACTTTCTTTTCACCGTCTGTCTTTTACCATTGCAGGACTCTCGCACTAGTTGATGTCCTCGCACTCCATCTGTCCCTTTCTTCGTCGCCGTGCATCCCTCTGCTCTCCGTCTCTCCTTTGTGCATGTCAGTTTCTCTCGCTGCAAAACAGAATCGTGATATCTGAGCTCTTTGGTCTCATCTTCATCCTGATTATTCATCCTCATGCCAGCACAGCTGTCATTTTGTCCCCGCACATGTGCTTTGTTAACTGAATTATTCTGTGCTGTTGAACAATAACAATTTGTGTTAAGAATCATGAGTGTTATCGATTATTTGAACACGCGGTGCGACAACGTAACCGCCGACACGCACGAACAGTAATTAAAATATCCTGAAGAAATCAGTGCTGACAATACCTTTAGGTCATTTTGGAGGAGTTGAATGACTGTACAGTATATTTACATCCCTGAGGGGTTGTTGAATTTTATTTTGAAGAACATTTTATTCTCTTGCACATATCGACATTTGGATTCTTTTCTATGCAGGTGGTTGGACGGATGTGATTCCTAGAGAGAAAGAGAGAGAGAGAGAGAGAGAGAGAGAGAGAGAGAGAGAGAGAGAGAGAGAGAGAGAGAGAGAGATTGGCAGGATCGTCAAGGAGATCCAGATATTTGAGGTGAATCAACAACCACATTCTCACTTTGGGTCTTTGCTATCCGTCACATTCATGGCCGCCTGTAATCTGGACCTTCCTCCTCAAGATTAAAGTTTGTGCTGAGTGAATACGCCACAGTGGCAACTTGTGTCTGACAGGCCCCCCGGGGGCTCCACCGACGAAAGCAGGTAGCCAAGAAAAGGGCACCTGCACTGCCATGTTACAATTTTACATTGAAAACTAGCCAGCTGCTTCATCTACCGAGCCAGATGTCCCTCCGGGCACTGAGCGTTGTGTAACCAGTAGAGAGAGAGAATCCGCAGCACCCAATATCATTCCCAAATAGTGCTCGGAGTATATTGTGAAGGTCAACACAGTTATCAGGTTGTATATTTCCTTCTCCTCCTCTAGATCTGCTTACATATCCGACAGGATATTCAACATCATTACCCTCCTACGACAAGACTGCACCGATGCCAACACCATTGGCATGTGTTATCCACAGTGAAAGGCCTTGTGGGATGTGTGCAGGCTAACACTGGCGCAGATATCCCGCCAGCCTTCAGCATTCTGGCAGGATTCAGAGCACTTGAAACTTCCTCTCTGTTCGGTCAACCGGTTTACAACAACAAGATTTATGTAGGTTGTCCAAAACGCCATCAATCACAGACGGAGGGTCGGCGTCCTCTCTACGGTAATGCACACGGAGACAGAGACCCCCATCCAGGACCACCGGGGAGCCACGGGTGTTATACGAGGGCTTGACTGCGTCTGTTTTATATGTTCGCCTCGCTCCTGCTCTCACCAGATGAAGAGGAACAGGGTGTGGATGTCACTTAAATAGAGCGGTAGTCCGTTCAATTTTATGCACTGTCAAAGGGGTCCGTCCTGGAAACTGGAGAAGAAAAGTGGCTTATCTCAGCCTTTACATTGGCAGCCTCCTCAAATCGTTCAACCAAATCAGACCATTCCTGATCCACCCTGGTGAGGATGTGTGGCACGAACACTGGACGAGGGATGACACCGTCTATAGGGGCCTCGTCAGGTCACACCGTCCTCAGCAGGTTGTTTGCTGTCACTGTCGTCGATGCTTTGTGCGCCACACAAGGGATCAAATCAAATTCACTGATAGACGACCTTGAAATGCACCGTCGGTAAGTAAATACATCACTTAACTATAAATTGTATACCTTGCGCTTCTTCGGCCTCAGAACCTTCTCCTCTCTTTTTTTTTTTTTTTTTTGACATCATATGTCCAGTTGCTAGGTAACGAAATATAGTTGAAATATTTATACCGAATGAGGAGCGAGAAGAGATAGGACAAGTGACGGTGAGAGAGGAGTGAGGGGAGAGCTGCTCTGTAGATGTTCCCGCAAAAACACAAAAGGTTGAGCAATACTCTGCAAATTAATCTTCTAAGGTCACAACTTTCAAGGATAACATGAATTGTGCCTCTACATTGTCATGGATCCTTTTTATCTGAGGTCCAAACTGCTCTCCTTCTGTCTCTGGAATCCATTTATCTACCCGTATTCCTTAGCCATGTTCGAGTCATGGCTGTAGGGATGACGCTGATGCTCAGAGGTCCCGCCTGGTACATGTCCTGACTCCTAACTGCTTTACTTTATTGGCGTGAGCACAGGGAGGATATGGACAGACATGAAAGAGCTGGAAGTCTCAGTTCCTGCAAGAGTAATTGTTTGAGTCATTGGTGTTCAAGAACAAGCCTATAAACCCCCTGCAGATATGTTGTTGTCATTGGGTACGATGAGGCGGTCCAACAGAAGAGAGGGTGGTGTGAGGAAGTGGAGGGAGCAGCCTGGGAGAACCCCGAGGGGGCTGGACGGCATCAGACAAGGCTTTGTGGAGTGCCAGCCGTAGTGTGGATCATAGAGGGGATAGACCCAGACCCAACCGGTCCACCATGCTCACCATATGTCCCTCATTTCTCCATCCTGCAGGAATTCCTGAGAGCCAGCAGAGACAGGAAGCTTATGTGATCATGTGTGAAAGAATGATCATGTGTTTGCGAGTGTGTTGCAGATCTATGGAAGAGGAAAGACATAACAGGGGTTTAATGTGTAGCAGTGTGTTCTGAGGTAGGATGAAGAAAGGTGGGAGACGGAGGACAGACAGCCTGAATGAGAAACATTAACAAGAGATGCAAGGACAGGAACCTTCTCTGGCATCTGAATACTACCAAAATAAAAGTATTGAGAGAATGCTGAGGTGTGTGTCTGTTTAAAGGAAGTAAACACAAAAAATCTTAAAAAGACTCAAGTGCAAGTTGCGTGAAACTTAGTTTTTTTTATTATTAATACTCAACACTTCATTTGTACAAAGAGAAAGAATAGTCTTATTTGAGCACTTATAATTGTAGATATCAGTATTATCCTTATTAGAAATACCTTAATGTTTTTTTGCATTTTGTCATGACGTGGTTAATTTTTGTTATTGAGATTAATTTGATTGATTCCATACAAAAAAAAGAAGGTGAATGTTTTCCCCAATATTCAGTATTTACACAATCTGTACAATTATTTGTTTTTGTGTAGTTTTCTGTCCTACGGTGTAAAAATTTTGGTATTATTTCAAAGAAAAGGGCCACAAAAAGAGAAAAGAATGGCCAAGAACAAATGATGTATATCATTATGTATACAATTGGTACTATTCCGATGTTACAATTTGTCGAGCCACAGTAAATCTGATCAGGCTGTTTACTCTCAGTGGAGATGAGTGTTGTCATTGACCTGCTCACCTTGTGAAATACATTTAGCAGCAACCCCTTATGTCATGTGATCAATTTTCATTTAGGTACAGCAATCAAGTTTTCTGTAATGAATTATGGAAGATGGAAAATAGCAATATTAACAAACAAAACAAAACTGTACACTTTTTAATAGAAATTGTGTATGCATCAATAGAAATGAAGAGCAATATACATACACAGAGCTTGAAGTATAAGAAAACAAAGTCTGTCATCAATTACAGTGAGTTGTAAAATTATAAGAGGCTAAAAGACTTGCAAAGCAAACGAATCCCATAATATCACAGTATAATTCTTCCCATGTGCAGGAGGTGACCCCAGTGACAGGTGATCAAAACAACGACCCCGTCACCACCGATCTCAGAAGGATGTGACAAGTAGATCAAATACTTTCCACTCGCAAAAAAACAAAATTTTCAGAAGTTTATCGCTCCCTGTAGTCGACCGATGTTGTACGAACACTCGTCAGCGGAGGCGATGTTTACATCCTCCACGTTCAGGAAGTCCCGCCCACTAGCTCACCACAGCCTTGTGTTGTAAAAATGTGACACAGTGTTTTTTTTGCTCTACATGAGCCGTTTGAACAAATGTGTTGTGGCGTCCTCGTGTGCGGAGAAGTGAGGCCGGGACCGACTGGCCCTCCGGGGGAATAAAGACTTCTGACGAGCCTGCTCCCTCTGCATCGCCGCCCGGCCGGCGTGCACTCGCTGGCTACAGAGCGGAGCAGCTGAAGGTGGTGAAGGCCCGATGATAGCATGTTAACCACAGTGTCAGGTGCCCCCTTGATTTACAAACCAGCAGCCCTGAACCGGCGCTGCCTCGCTTTCCGATGCATGAGAACAACAGGAAGTGAATATCGGCACGTACAGTCAGAGGATTCTGAGTTTGGTCATGCTGTTTTATTGCGAATGGGAAAACTAAATGTGTTCGCTTGTGTAACCGATATGCCGACCCAAGAAAATGTATGTGCACATGGATACGTTTTTCCACGTTTAAATCAACCCTCCAGACAAGAAAGCAGTTGAGAAGGAACAACAAAAGAGAGATGACTCTCTTCTCTCAGAAGAG
>CAAKHC010010887.1:6252-22932 GCA_901007825.1 Macroramphosus scolopax
CGCACTGCTCCTTTAACTCCAATAGTCAGTCTTCCTTAAGCTCTGTTATTGACCTATATCAACACCCGGGTGTATATCTGGGTCTTCAGCTTCTAACTGCTGCATTATGTTTGTCTACTATTTGTTTCAGTGGTGCATTTATGAGTCACCTGCTCAGGAAAGATGTGTACACCAGAAAGATGACACTGTACATGTGACCGTATCTGTTACTCTGCATCATGGGATGGTGTTACCAAATGGTTCGGCACTACACGATGCCTTCCGGTTGCACAATTTGTCATGAATCTTAAATCTTGATGAGGTCATCAGTGTGCGCATGTGTCGTTACACTCAGTGCTGCGGGCTCTAAACCGTTGCCACAGGAATAAAAACAATGGTAGCCATTGTAGATGTATATTTTGACAGCAACAGTTAAGTTCTTCAGTCTGGCTTCCCTGGATTCGGACACTCTTTAGGGATCACACCACATGCCTGCTTGAGGCTTACATCTAATCTTGTTTGACATGATACAAATAACTATCATGACGTATTAAGACAAATAATGTGGTCAGAGTATCAATTTAAAATTATTCAGACTGTCCCTATCATGTTTTTAAACATTGTGTGTTAGCTGGGAATAAATATTAAATTGATTAAAGGGGATTATGATGTCTTGGTTTGAAATGTAATCCAACCTGGTCTGTTCAGTCAGCTACACAAACACAGGCACACATACAATATATAGTCTAATTCAAACCTGGTGAACTACGGTAGATAAATTTAGCAGTGAAATAGAGAAATCTGCAGGAAGATGCCAGCATGTTAGGCCAAACGCTCCCTCTAGTGGCCACTAAACATACCAACCTTTGTGATACATTTTCTCACATGATTCAAATCTGCCACCACACCAGTTAACTGTGCCAATATCATCAACCCTGGTCATACCAACTGTACAGTGCAGGCGGACTCTTCCTTTAGCATGATTAACTCTGCACATCACCTCGTCTTCAAGATCTCCAGAGGTAGAAGAAACAGGAGCTGTTAGTGAGGGTTTGAACTCCAGCTCAGTGTTCACCCACTGCAGAGGAGACCACTCTCCTCTCTAGATTCCTACCGACAAGGAAGATATTGATGTTTTTATATTGTCTAAAGGTTCTTCAGTACTGTGAGCAAAGTGTACTTAAGGTCATCAGTCTCTAAGCAAAATGGTCAAATTCAAGTGCAAATGAGGCATCTTGTCTTATTTGCATATAACAATGCATAATAAACCAAACAGTTTACTTTGCAATATTGATTTGAATTATGTTTATGTTGCTGCATCATTCAGGGAACATGTCTGTGAGAAGCCACATCAGACTATAAACTTCTCAGGACACCAAAAATGTTACTCCTTCATGTAAATGTATTTATTACAACCGGCATATCTTAAAAAAAAAAATCCATCATATTCAGTGGCATAACTTTTATTATCGAATAAAAATTGGACATGAACACGTGCAGGCTAAAAACCAGTGTAACAAATTGACAACCCAAAAATATTCTTAAATCAAGTTTGCATCTCTGCTGTAAAGGAAAAAAAAAGTCTATAATTTGCCTTTTTGAAACTGTACAAAAAACACAGCTCGAGCAACATACATTTGTCAAAAGAAAAAACATAAGTAACCATTTGCCCACCGGTCCTGTAATGTGCAAACATACTGATCTTCCTTGAATGATGGTTTTTATTTTACATTTATTCATTCAATCCACTGAGTACTTCGCTTTTATAAATCAAAGCGTTGACATTGAGTCAGCGGATATCTTATCCATCTTTACACTGTAAATAAGTCTTTTCGCCACCAAACTCCATAACTTTACATGTAAAATTAACAACATAAGGACAGGCAGGGGGG
Organism: Macroramphosus scolopax; assembly: GCA_901007825.1. Lineage (NCBI taxonomy): Eukaryota > Metazoa > Chordata > Actinopteri > Syngnathiformes > Centriscidae > Macroramphosus > Macroramphosus scolopax. The sequence goes on from CAAKHC010010887.1 coordinate 8,124, forward strand.
ATGTGGGGAGGGGGTATTGAGAAAAAAATAAAATAAAATCATGACGATGATATGGGCCCGATGTCACATTACATATGTCAATTGTGTCTTCCCTCAACTGCCGATTTTATGACCAGGTAGATGAGGAGAGGCAGAACACTATCCCACTGTCTGCTGGTAATTACTGCCACAGCCTGGGTTCCTCAGATGCATGCGGTTTACAATATTATCAACCAACTATGCCAAATATCAGCTGAAGGTGTGCCCCTATGAAACAGAGACGACAAACCATTAATATTCTATCACCAAGACTTATGAGCATGCAGAGGAGTCCGGTCACAAACCATTTCCAGAAGTGCTTCAAATGTCAAGGTTTTATTATAGGCTATCATACGGATAAAGGTTACTGTTACCAAATCTTTTCCTGTTTTATGGGCCAACACTGTTGAAGGTTGAAGACAAACGTTCCTGAACTGAAGTAGTTTTTAAAGCATTTGAGAAACCCAGAAATCAAACTATAAGGCTGGTAATATACACCGAATGGGATCAAAGTTGGCGTGTTCTCTCAGACGTGCAGTGTTCACAGCTGCAGTCCCACATTCACTGTTTTTGAAAAACCTTGTTCATCATATCCAAGACAGAAACATCTGGCATGTAGCCGCAGGCTGATATTTGGTTTATTTTGATGCTTGTTTTAGTGCGACTGTTTGGGGAATTTGCTGCTTGTGTCTACTACTCTCACCAAGAGTCACACTGACCAGCTGGTGCTTGCAGCCATTGAACTGTGGTCAACATTCAGAGAACAGGCCAGATTTGATTTTGATTGGCGTATACTAGGAGATACTTATGTGACTATTCGGCCCAGTTTTTCTGTTGGCTATTTTAGCGCCGGTGACGACTATGTCCTGAGTGCCCTCCACTGCTGTGATGTTTGCTCTTGTGGCTACGCTCCCTTTCTCTGTCCCTGTCATAAGACCGAGACCTCTCCCTTTCTCTCCTGTCCCCTCGGTGACCACTTCCTCGCTCATGTTTGTGTTTCTTTGCAGAGATTTCGAATGAGCTGCGGTCTCTGTCCCTCTCCCTTTCCCGCTCTCTGTCCCGTTCTCTTTCCACTTTCACCGGAGTGCGGGACCGTGACCGAGAGCGGGTTTGCTTCCTCTTGTGGCCACTACTGCTGTTGCTGTGACGTCCGCTAGGTTTGGAGTCACTGTTGCCATGGTGGCTGGTTTTGGACTTGAGGTGGGGGAGGAGGGGTGAGAGTGGATGTCTCCGAGGCGATGGGCTACGACTGTGAGAGCGAGAAAGTGAGCGAGAACTGTACGTCCCCGAACGACTGCGCCTGCTGTTGTAACTGAAGAAAAAATAGAAAAGAGGGGAAGATGTGTTAAATAAGTGTAATTGTAACCAAAATAAACAGCCATACCATTGAAAGAGCTACACTGTTGTAAAGCTGAAAAAATGTCTTACTGTCTGCGTGGGGAACGGGATCTGGACCGCGAACGGGATCTTGAACGAGATCGACTTCCGCTTCGGCTGTTCCTCCCAAGCTTCACCTCCTTCCTCAACCTGGTTGGACAGAGAATTGGGATTACTAATATGAAATTATTATATTTATGACTAACACAATGAACAGTAGGAAAATTAGTAAGAACAATGAAGAATCATTCATCATTAAATTAGTGTATGTGTGTTCCGTACCCATTGTGTGGACTCTTGGTGACCTGAGTCCGGTTATCTGGCTCCTTCTTAACTGGTTTGACAGTTTGTGTGTTGGGGGACTTTTCTTCCACCTTGACCACAGGGGAACAGGGTTTGGATGCGGGTGAGAAGCCACCCAGTGTTGACAGCGCAGGGGTGCCATCAGGATTGAGGCCTTTAGCCTTTAGCTTAGCCTCTGCCAAGAAAACCTTTCTCCGCTCCACCTCCTTCTCCAGCTGCTCGTAGTTCGGCTGGGGAAGAAATCACAATGTCACCTCACATGTACACCAAATTGATATGATATTCCTGTTGGAGTTAGAATATTAAGGACAGTACATGTATTAAAAATTACACTTGGAACCTGGGTCATACAGATGTTGCTGTGCCGAATAAAAAAAATACAAATTCAATTTGTATTTTCGTAAAGCCAGAGATTAGTGATGTCACCGGGCTGCTAAAGCTGCTGTTAAGGGTTTTACCTTCTTCCTGGTGTAGAGTCTCAGGGTGGTGATGCAGATCTCCTTAATCTCATCTTCAGTGGCTCCAAATAGCAAGAACCAGTGAGGTCTGGAGGGCAGGGCAATCTGGAAACAAGCAATTAAAGGTTTTAATATAGACAATATTGTTAAAACACTAGTACAAAGATAGAAAAGGCATTTCCTCTCACCTGTAGAGCTCGGGCAGCGAGGTATATGCAGGCACATGCGATGGTCTCAGCTTGGAACCTCACAAACACGTTTGTCCTCAGGCTGTCATTCATGTAATTCCTGTAAAAACAAAAACACAAACAAAAACATAGCATCTTCTCCACACAAAGGCAACGCTCAAATTGACTCACATTCCACAGCACTAATCAAGAGTTAACACTGCAGGTCAATAACTTACACTGTTGATCAGCGATAGTATGCTACATTTATCATGGATTTATATACATTTCAATTTCGTGCATTCGAAAATGTAATTATCATTTTTAGCCCTGACTATTACATAATAGTCAACAGCTTCACACGCAACAGTTGTACATAAATTTTGTAGTTTAACTTTGTCCATTTCTCTCTGGGGCATCCATAGGAGGGCTGTACGTCACATGAAGACACATATCGGGAATTATCTACCGAGGGACTGCCAATCTTACCATTTTACCATCGATCACAAGGTAACAAGATTCAAACCGATGATCAAGATGACACATGCCTTGTAAAGTTGGGAACATGCACACGTATAGATGTACAAAAATAATCTAGAAGGCAGTTGCCCCTTTCAGATTAGATCAGTTACATCTGAGGGATCAGGGGGTCACAGCATGTATGGTGGCATGCACAAAAGCTTGTTTTAGGGATGTCAGTGCAAATGATGCAATACTTTCAACCTAAAATACATATGCAGATTTGAATCGAGTCTGACCCCCATGAGGCAATCAGTGTCTATTTGTCTGCTACCATATTTTCCCATGTGGCATTGTGGGACTTACCCAGAAGTCATTAGGTGAGAAAATAAGGCTCACTACTTAAACCTCTTGATACTGCTGAACTACAACACGGATTATGAGTCACTTGTCTACAAAACGTGATTAATGAGATTAGCCACTGGAAAAGACTTAGCAAGGTCAATATGGCCATGTGAATCAGGCGCAAACAGGTAGAGCGTCTATGTCCTTAGGAGACATAGAGGTCATTGAGACATGAGAAAGACATGTGGTGGAACAGAAACATGATTGTAGAACCCAGTGATTAACCTGACCCTCATCAGAAAGTAAGTATGACCAAGCAAACGTATAAAAGGAAACAAACTCCAAAGCAACAACGTCTATGTACATAAACTGTTTATCAATGTCAACTGCGCATATTTCTGTTACTCAACTGGAGGTTTAGTAAACGTAACTGTTTAAACCTTCCAAACAGAGATTACTTCCAGTCTAACCAGCCATCAACAAATGACCTGACCCGCATTTCAGCAGGTTAGTCTCAAACTGCTATGCCAATGCTATGGGAGAAATACATGGTCGTTGAATTCTGAATGCTGGGTGGGCGGGACAGGTCCTGGGAGGCAAAACCATAGAACTGGATCAGCCTGTAAGACAGACACATGTCTGGACACCACGTCAGTTGGGGACAGGACACAGTATATTACTGTAATCTATAAAAAATAAGGCAGGTTAACTGGTCAAAAAAAATAATTCTGTTCTGGCTAAGTTTACTTCAATGCTAGATGCAAGTAAACTAGAAAAAGGTCAGAACATATATACATCTGAAGCTATTTGGCAAAAATTGGTATTACAATTAAAACCTTGGTACCAAGACCTAAAGAATACAAATCCTTTTGGACACCCAAGAGATAACAAGATGATGTTGGCTGTAGGAAAGGCCCGCCCCCTTCAACGAATCTCAGCATTGGGATTGGCTGTCTGTAGAGGGGCAGCCAGCCAATTGGGGGGAGCTTCCTTAGGTCATGTGGTTGGAGGAGGCAGAGTTCAGAGGTTCTTTATGTGACTTACCATCATGGACTACCCTTTAATCAAAGAGTAGAGAGAAAGGACAAAGTTAAATCAAGTTCCCTGGGCACCGCAAATTAAAAAGACTTTACAAAAAGCCATGAAAGGGCAGGCACGAGAGTGAGACAAGTTACAGGTTGGCGATTTTACAAATTGCTCCATCAGAAAAAGAGGTGGAAAGATGGAAGGGTTCAAATGGAGTGAGGGAATGTCGCAGTCAGGCCTGGGCAAAATGGTTGTTGAAAGCCTTTCAAATTTTGTGCTTAAAAACAGGAAGGGCCGATGAATATCACATCTCTGACAGTTCCCCATACAGATCTGTTACAACTTACGAGCGGGTAAATAAACTCATCGAGTGATTCCACATTTGAAATGCATTCAACTATATCTTTAGCCCAGGTCTGGTGGCACTTCTTGCAGACATGACACAGGTTGCTGCTGTGGGGGGTGGTCAGTGAACAACAAGGAAAAAACTTACCAGGCCGTCTGGACCAGTGTCTGATTTTTTTCACAGTCCAGGACTTGAAGGTACATGACGATAATCTGGATTGATAAAACAATAGCATGTTTCAAAACACAGAAAGCCCACATGTGCCATTATTCAAGCTGAAACCTGTTCTGTGATCCTACAAGGTTGCTTTCTATGTTGTATTTACATTGAGGAACCTCATCAAAACTAAACTGCACTACACAATCGCAGCTTACATTCTCCAGAAAGAGTTCAGAATAAACTCACCTTGTGAGGATGCTTGACGTGCACACAGAAGCCCAGCTCCTTCAGAACCCGCCGCTCTGCTTTGATGACTTGGTTTTTGGTGTTTATGTAGTTCTGATCGAGTATCAATGAACTTGGAGTCCTATTTTATAAAAGGAATCAAAATAAAATGATATTTCCCCCCTTTCGAAAAGAAAGTAAAAAAGAAAGCTCCCTTCTGATTTCCTGTACTCTTTTCTGTTTTCCCATTCCAACCAACTTAAAGCAACAGCTTGTACAGTTTACATGCCTGACAGTCTGCTGGGGTTTGTGGACTCCTGTGGTTCTGGTAGAGGCTTTAGGCATCTTTTTAGCCAGCCTCAACCTCATTCACCCCATGACACTGCTTTACTAGAAATATCAACTCTGATCACTGGCTTCATAACTACTTCAACAGATAACCGCTTCACAGTCTTCAATCAAACCTGAATGGAAAACTAAGACAGCATGCATAGCTTTAAAATGAGCCATCAAATCTGTCAGACCTTTTACCAGGGTCACAAAAATAAAGGCTTGTTGAGTGACATTCATTGTGATTCAATTTCTTTTGTAAGTAGGAAAGCTTTTAAACTCAAACGCATACATCACATAACGACGTAACGTGCATGACTTACAGGTGTGTATCGAAAAAACTAACAACAAGACGACTTACGATTTGTTTTGAACACAAATATGAAGTTGATTAAAATGATACGGATATTGGTAAGGAGAACTAAATACTACATTATATGTAACATTGTCCAAAACGGCTGCGATTTAAAAGCTCTTCACGGGCTTTGTCAGTCTCCTCTTCCCTTAAGTGTTTTTCTCTGTAATGATGATCTACATCACAACCGTACATAGAAGCTAAAGAAAACAATATTCACTTGTGGTGAGTGCAGCACTGACACTTATAAGGATTTACTATATCAAAATATAATTAAATTTATCAAATAGGATTACCACTGAATGCTGTCATAGTTAAAAAGCACAAAAATGGATGGAACTTCTGTGATTGAACTTTCTTAAAAATCCATCTCAGAAGCTGACTAGCTAGTACATTATAATTGTTTGTACACCTGACATGATACTAAGTTAAAGAAACTACACAGAATGCCAAAAAAGGGAAGTTATGTTGCATTCACTGACACTACACTGAACCTATACTTAGACTACAATAATCCGGTTATGATCTCTACCTCAAACGAACCAGGTGATATTTCTAGAGAAAGCCATGGACAAAAGTCTGTGAATGGGGTGTTGCTCCTGAGGCACAAACTAAATGCATTGTGAGGAGCGGTCAGTTCAAGACCTATATTACCCAATGTTCCGCTGATTGACAGACAGATACCCAAACGTATGATTGAACCACAGGAGACCTCAATGCGCCCGGGGGCCAAGGACCTTCGGCCAACCTGTCATCCCCGATCCCAGCAGCCCGCAGTGGCTCAGACCACGGGCGTCTCCCACAGGAAGGGGGTGGGGTGGGCCTGAGGGAGGAGAGACCCCCTCACATCATGGTTGTCATGCCGACTGCTTCATCTTACGTACCATTCCACATCACCCAGGCTTTGGTAAATGTAGCTGGTCGCTGTTAGTTGGTTGCAAGGGAAAAAAGAAGCCAAGTTAATGCCACGGTCTGTACTACTGATATGAACAGATTTCTAAGAAGACAAAGGCACAAACTAGCAAAGCAGTTGTGCCTCGTCTTGAAATTCACTCTTTTTTCAAAGTGAGTTTGTGGAAGGTATAATTTTCAGTGTAATGTCAAATTTTGGGTTTTATATGTGGACATTGACACTTCTGAAACTACCAGTGAAGGGGGAACTGAAAAGTTTTAAAATGGTTTAGAGTACATGGATAAACAGAAGAACACTTTCACAGCAAAAACAGATCAACATTATACAACATTGGATAAGAAAAACAGAAGTTTGAACAACATGTTGCGTGTATGAAAACACTTGTAAAGAGGGAGCACTGGATTCAATGTCGCTGCTTACCTTTTGCATCTTATCTGTTTCAGATGGTGGAAAACATTGATGACATCACGTATACGTCGCGGTGCTTCTTCAATCTTGGAGGCCAGGTTAATACAAGCCATAGCAAAGATCTGGACAGAAAACATTGAGGCAACAAGTTGGTAGAATTAAACAACTTTAAACAATGAAGACAGAATGCAAATAAGTTACACACAGCTGACAAATTGAATAAGTAAAATTTCGTACAGGTAATTGAGTTCTCATACAATGTGTTTCGATCACTTGTCTTAACATGATTCAATACTGTTAAAAATGTAGTTCATATTTGATTAATTTAAAACAACCAAAGAACCAATAACAGGAACGCTAAAGTAACAAAGTAACAAAAAGTTATGTTATTATGACTGGCTGATAAATAATCAAGTATTTTATTATTTTATAACTTGTGTTTTAGTTTTTTTGATTTGGGATCTGTTTTGTCGTGAAATCGTCCCTTCATTGTCTTGATCCAGTTAACACATCGACAGTCACAACCTATCGACAACATGGCTACCATAAACGTAAACCCAACGTTATGCTATGCTACGGCTAACGTTAAAGATGTCTAGGATTGATCAATAAGCCTCAATGGACTTACCTCAAATCTGTGCTTGACGAAGGACTTGGAGTAGAAAAAACGATGGAAAAGCACTTGCCCAGTTGCCATTGCCACCTGTGGAGAAAATACCAGTACTTGTTTATACTTTGGTCTTACATAAACTGGCCTATCCTCGCACAATGGCCCGCCGCCATTTTAAATCCACCACGCCAACGTCAACGCAAGCTAACTAGCAAGCTACTAATACTGGGCCGTGGCATAATAAGGTCTTGAAATACTATCAACTGGTGTATAGTACGTGTGTGTTATCGACATAAAACGCGACAATAAGTACTATAATAAACATTGTTACTAATTTAGACGGTTTACCTGCGGTAGCCGGAGAAGAATGCCCGCCGACTGAATCAGTTCACAACCAAGGATGCGAAGGTCGGTCTCCGTGTTTAGGTCGAGGCCATCGAGCATCGACGGAGTCGGGGAGAGTCTTTCCTCGGGTATAAGAGAGTTGTCAATCGTAAGGTACACTTCGGAGTAAACTTTGTCACCGATGAGAATGCCATCGTTGTTCGTGGACGCGTTAGAAGATACAGAGAGGGGATCTGCGGCCATCTTCGCACGAACAACAGCAACGGTAATTGTAAGCTCAGCCAGCCTCGACGAAACTAAGGCGGAGCAGGATGACTGACAAAGTACGTGACGTAAGGATGGTATTCAGACGCAGACGGTAGTGCAAATCCGCGGTGGAAAAGTAGTTTCGCAATATTGGAGCATCATAAAACCTCGTCAACTTCCAGAAACTGTTGAGAAATGGTATTGGGATTTATTACACGACCTTTTACTTACAGTAATAATCTCTTTATTTTGTTCCTGCATGTTTCTATCAACCGTATACTCACTCTCACTAAAGGAGCTAAGTCTATTTACGCACTATACAATTTTATTACAAATTTTATCAATGCATATATCTAATCAAATATATTTTTGTTTCCACTGTTATACTCCAACAGACTTAGAAATACGACCCCATGCGATGCTTCCTTCAAGAGCTCTACGCCGACGCCTGGTTTTACAAAACTAAAAGTTTTCGGATCATAATTGATACGAAAAAAGATCGAATGCCAACGCTACTATACAGGCCACATGGCCGGAAGCTTGGTTAGGGTTTATAACATTATCTTAATAAGTTTAGTTTGTGTCGTTGTAGCGTAGAGCAAACAGCAGCATATAAGTTAGGTAAAACTAGTTATCTGTTAATGAATGTGGGCCACTACCACTAGTAGCTATCCCACGGTCGTCTCAACGGGTTAAATAATTGTTGCAGTTCTCTCTGCTTATCATCGCCTCGTAAATACAAAATTATCTGCATTGTAATCCCAAATTTCCGACATTACATAAATGCAGCAGGAGGAAGCGACTCACCACAAACGGTAACAGTGACGTAAGTTAAGGGAAAATAGACTTCTCACCACTACCCAGGGAACATATCAATCCGCCGCCGCCCACACAAAAACGTAAGAAAATAGCAGATGTTATTGAGAAATTACTGTTTGTATGACTAATTATGCTGCTCACAATGTACACCCTGTAATCACTCATATCTCAAGTCCAAGCAATTAAACATGGATAATAGTAGGGAGAGGTTTGTTTAGGACTATTTAATTCACTACTGTGACACAGGGTGCTGCTTCAAGGTACATTGTGTTCACTAACCATTCAGCCTCCAGGATTTTATAGCCTGACATCGTGCAGTAACTGCGGGAGAACAGCAGAGTGAACCAGAGATCCGCCAGATGAGGTCTTAATTATTGGTTGACAATTGGAAAGTTCCTCTGATTTTGGAGAGATATTACAGAGAGGACTCAACCGGCTTTGGGCTGCATCCTGATGCTACAATACATTTCACTGCAGTGTTAGTCTAACAAGTCCAACAAGTGATTCATGGGCCTTAATGGGAGGGTATGTTTTGTCTATGTTGTGTCCTGATACAGACACACGTTTTGCTTGTTTGCTATTTACAACATTAAGCTTAAGCATGGGTGCAGTGGAGAAATGCCCTTCACTGGTCCCCAAAACCCAAATTTCACTGCTGCTCAATTCCTCTTCAGTAATATGAGTAATGCAAATGTGTACTATGAAATCAGAATATCATCTGAGCTAGATCCTGGGTTTGTACCTATTTGGAGGCCCTGTCTTTTAGACAGGACACAGGTTTTACAGCCTTAAAGGACTACGATTAAATCAGTGGTTCTTGTGACTCCTTAGTCAGAAGCAGTGTTTACTTGCAATGTTTAGTCTTCCTCGTGTCCAATTAAAAGTGACTTCCTCCTATAAATGCCGCAATTTGTTTTATTTGAATAATTGTTAGACAGAAAACCGTCCAATATTTCCCGAAAAGGGGAAGTCCAGAACATGGATCTAAGTTTGTGTGGAACAAATGTCTTTTTCATTTTTTTTTTCATCCTATTAATAGTCTTTAGACTGGTTTTACAAGAGGAAACCTTCCAGAGACTTGACTTGTAATTGAGTTGCAGGCTTTACGGCGGTTTGCATCACTTGACACGTCTGAAACTCAGCCACAACAGTTGCAAAACTCAACTTTGGGAAACAGCCAAGTAAAAGCTGATAAACCTGCCAGGGGATGATGTCAATCTACTGCTAATGTGGTGTAATTTCAACGGATGGATTTAAAAACAACAACGTTGCTTATCACCAAAATGAACAACATACGTAAACAGAGGATGGTCTCTTGGATGCTACAGAGGAGTTTGGTCTGTTTTGAGTTGCCAGTTTGTAGCGTTTCTCTCCTTCAGCATATCGCTAAGCATGAATACACTGATAGCTCTCGTCCGACTCTCCAGAACAGCTATTACAAAACAAACTAAATCAACAATACAAGAAGAAAAAGTGATCCAATGAGAAAATGGCAGAAAATAAGATACTAAGTTGCAAAATTTAGCAAGAAAAGAAACGCTGTGATGACATAATATAAAGCATTACAACATCCTTGAGTCAAAGGAAAAGGTAAAGCAGTTTGCATTTATAACATTTTATTAATTTCACTGAAAAACACACAAAATGGTTTCACATCCGTTATAAAATACCTATCAACATATCAAATGTGTGATTTTACAGTCCCCGTATGGGAAACCCTGAGTTGTTCTTCACAAACAGAACAGTGACGTTGCCATGTGTAGTCTGCTGTGTTCAGCGTGCTTGATGGGAAGTTGTAGCTGTGGTCCAGTGGTTGGAGAAGCGGGCTTGGTACCCAAAAGGTCGCTTGTTCGAGCCCCAGGATGGAATTGTGGGCGTTAGGGAAGCTACAGCACTCTCCCCTCCGAATACATTCACAGCTGATGTGCCCTTGAGCAGGGCACCGAACCCCCAACTGCTCCCTGGGCACTGCTAAAGTGGCAGCCTACTGCTCCTGTGTTTGTGCGTTCACTTGTGTGTTGGTATGTTCACCTACGGATGGGTTCAGTGCAGAGAAGAATTGCTCTTGAGGGATCAATGATGAAACGATGAAATGAAATTCAAATTAAACACAACACAGAGAAAGGCGGGGGATCATCAGGGTCTTCAGGTGGATCTGGCCTTGCAAGACCGTGTGTATTTTTACACATCTTTGAGGTCGCTGTTAGATATAGCTGTAATCATACAACACACACATGAGTTGGCAGACTACGGTCCCTGTTATTAACCAACACCTACAACCAGCACCTCCGGTCCCCGCACTTACGTAGGCACCACGTCAACAAGAATACTGAGCATTCTTTCTCCTGTTGCCCGGGTGACACTAATTATAGGGTGTGGGAGGGCTCACGGGATGACAGTATTCAGGAACGACCATAACAACACAGTACAGAAGTGTTCAGGGACGCCCAGTGACGAACAAGCGCTTAGTTATACAAACACGCACACACACACACCATTCTCTGCAGTGTGTGTGTTTATGAGCAACTTGCACAGATTCCCCAGGGACACGTGTGCATGCCTGCCCTGCTATGATAATTACTACAGGCAGATCACACTTCAAATGTGTGTGAATACCTTGTGCATGTGCACAATGGTTGTGAGGGTGGGTATTTGTTAAGTGTGAATGTTAAAGAGTGATCCAAACATAATTCGGCAAATGTCATGGGGCTTTGTGCAAGTGTGCCTGCTACACACACATCAAAATGTAGGAAGTGTTTCAAAGGGGTTAAGGCCAGATGTCTCACACACACACACACACACACACACACATACACGCACACACACAACCTGGCGATAAAACACACACATACCAGGAAGGACACATGGTCAAGGGCTACAAAGTAAGGGCATGAGCAAAGAAAAAAGCCAGAGTAAAAGAGCAGAGGGGAGTAGAAAAGAGAGAGCTGGCTGGATCAAAAATAAAGTGGAGGCACAGATAGCAGCGGAGGAGAGGGAATTGCTTTTTAGAAACGGGGTCACAGGGGTTGAATACCAAATAAAGATTAAAAGAATACTAACACAGATTTATGTGTGTTTGTGTGGCGAAGATAAAGAGGCAGATGTTTTTTGAGACAGAGGGAAAAAGTGTGTGTGTGTGTGTAGTGAGTAGGGAGAGATGGTGTGTGCGTGTTGTGTGAGAAAGAAGGCGGAGAGTTTCCTTGTCTGTGTGACTGACATGGAAAAAGGCCATATTCTCAAACGCGCAGGAGACATGCAGGTCACGGTCAAAGGAAGTGTTACAGGGATAAAAGGAAAGGTCAAAGGTCAGGAGTGCGTATCCAGGGAGAATGTGAACAGTCGGAAGGTCAGCACGTGTGTGGAATAGGCCAGGCTATCGAACCTTTATACCTTTCAGTGACTGACAGGAACATGCTTGATGCAAACAGCATCTCAAACCGCCATGAAAGTTGACTTTAATTGTCTGGCAGATTCATAGTTTACTGTTTACTTCATCATCATTTTATTTAAATCAGAACTTGCTGGTTGACCAATTATTATCGATCAAAAATGTAACGCTAAACTCAACCTTAAACAAACATGGGCAGGAAGTAATCAGAACAAAATGAAAAGTTTGAACATTTACTAAGTGATATTATCAAAAGGCAGAAATTAATTGAACTTGGGTTTCCATTTCAGGGTATTGCAAATCTGATCAAATTTAACAGAAAATTGGCAAAGAAAAAGGTGTTAATGTGAATTCATGTGTGTTTCCATCCACTACTGTTATGCCAACATTAAGAGTTGGGTCGTTTAGGAGGATGGTGGAAGAGGCGTCGCAGCAGGACTTGGAGAGCAAAATTGGAATTAAGAACATAAGAGGATTTAAAAAAGCAAAAGAAAAGGGAGATAAAAACATCCAATTTATTCATGTGATTCCAGGCAGTCAATGAGGAAAGAGCAGTTGTATCTCGTTGTTATGGTAGCCGTGAAACAAACAGATGGGCTTTTCAAGGGCCCAAGAGCTGTCAGAAGGTTTGTAGGAGGGAAACCTGGAGATATACAGTCGGTCTGGATAACAGGAAATGAGATTGTTATCATTGATTTTGTATCAAAGCATCAGAGAGATAAAGCCCTGAACATTAATGTACTGAGAGATAATAACTGCGACTCGCGTTCTGCTTGGATTACGAGCAAAGAAGGGAGTGGTACATGGCGTGCCACCGTCAGTCATTTCTGAATGCTGCAGCGTGTGTGAGGCAAGAAGACAAGATTCAGAAAAGGGAAGGACGTACTTCGGTGCGTGTGACTTTTGAAGGTCATTTGCCAAGAAGAGTGTACCATGAGAGTGTGTGTTACAGAGTTACGCCTTATGAGAGAGCTCCTTTTAGACAGTTCTGGACTCAGGCATGCGGACATGTTGCTGCCATATGTAGACGAGTCAGAAGATGTGGGAAGGACAACTGCAATGTGGAAAAGTGTACAAGTGCGTGCACTGCGAGGGGAATCACCATACGGGGTCAACTAAGTGTCCAAAAAGAGGGGAAGTGAAAGGGAATTAGATCAGAGCAGAAAAGGGTTTGTCTTTCGCTGAAGTTGCTAAGAGAACGATTAGAAACAATGAGAGGATAATGCAAAAGGAAGAAACCAGAGCAGAAAAGAAATAGAGCAAGACTGCATGGACAACAAATGGTCTTTGGCATTGGCTGCTGTGTTTATACATTGTGCTGTCGAAATGCAGGGGAAGTCAGAGAAGATTAAGATGGTGTTGGATACTGCCAAGAGGACAATGCTGTGAATAGGAGCACTTTGGGGTTCACCATAAATAGTTTGCACTGTGAAACTGTTGCAATCCAAGATATTGTGGTATTACAACATGTATGGATGCCAATCACCATAAAACTGAGGAGAAGAAGAGGAGGAAACCTTCATTCATGGAGATAAGCACTGAGTTGTGCTCCTTGCTCACAGCCAGACTTCCTGCTTCACTTCAATCGAAGTGTATTCATTTGCAGAGGTTTACTGTCAGAATCAAAATCAATGATTGGATATCTGTTTGTTACTCAAGAACTATCCAAAGCCACTGCTGTTTTGCACATGGGTCATTTCTTTGAATGGTGTTTTTTGTCCTCACATTAACACATTACTCCCAATCATGAAATTAGCAACAAAAAATACAGATATTTGTCTCAGGAGATCAGGGACAGAATTAAAGGAGAGTGACAATTACACTCACCAGGTCAACATTTAGACGACCCCAAATGAATGCTAATGATGCTCCATAACTCCTGGATGTGTAAAAAATACATGTAATATACACACATAAACAGGCACGTATACGCATGCAGAAAGGCAACAAGAAGTCTGCTGCGAGGCACAAAACTGTGGTGGAAAATCTTGTGTGTCACAAAAACAGAGCAGGTAGAAAATAGTGTTTTAATGGCAAAGTTTTTTTTTTTATTGTCCTGTAATTGAGAATGTCCTCACCACATGGACTGAGCAGATAAACCACATGTGTGTTTGTGTGTGTGTGTGTTTTGGCAAACAGAGGAAGCACTGGCAGGATAAAATCATTATCATCCCACTTTTCTGTGTGAACGACATGTCCGTGCATTGTCTCACAGATGGATTGGATGAGTGGGACACGGGGAGTCAAACCAAAAGCTTTCCATGTGTGCCAGAAAGCAGGGAAATTAGTTTTCGTGACACTCACACACTTCACACATTTCTCCCAATTCATCCCAAATGTGGAGGGAGAGGAAGAGAGGGAGGGGGAGGCAGGGAGGAAAGGATGGAAAGGCCTTACAGAGAGTGAATGATGTCAATAAGACACAATGCCTGCAGGGAGTGGGCTGGGTAATTGCCGTTTTGTGTGTGTGTGTGTGTTGTTGGGGGGGGGGGGGGGGGGGGGGTTTGGTTTC
>CAAKHC010010887.1:30229-57207 GCA_901007825.1 Macroramphosus scolopax
TCAATAACATGTGGAGCGAGTTGAACGGAGAGAGAGAGAGAGAGAGAGAGAGAGAGAGAGAGAGAGAGAGAGAGAGAGAGAGAGTGTCACCGTTCTCCCTTTTAAACTTCTCTGGACTGTGACAAAGTTGAGGATGCTTTCCCACATATCTATTAACTTCAACACACTGGAACTAACTGCAGGGCTTCAATTGGGTTGTCTGGGCCTCAGCCCTGGCACAACTTGGACTTATTTCTTTGTTATTATTGTGATTGTTATTGTCGAATCAGTGGTACCAACATATAATTACTGAGTAATAATATGTAGTTTTTCTGTTGGTAATGAATTACCTTTGAAGCTAATTGCTGTCTGCTCTCCTCCTCCATCTTGGCCAAGGCTCTGTCATGAGACTCTATCAGCAACTCCCTGAAAGCACAAAACATACACACACACCAGAAAAAGAGGCACAATATGAATATTTACAGAAGCATCCAATAACACTAAAGGGTTCATTTATTCATTCAGATATTGCTTTTTTCAAGTAATGTTCAGTATACACACATTTCCAATGAGTTATTGTGTCTTACTGTAAATAAATTAGAACAGCTTAAGCATCTGCTGTGTAATAGGAAGATGAATGTAGCATCAGGTCAACAGCTACATCTGAAGCCATGTTCAAATAGCAACAGCCCCGGGAGTAAAAAACCAATTCCCTTGCTTGATACAGCAGAGGCAGACGGAGTTCCATCTGTTTCTACAACCATTTACTCCTCTGCCATGATTGCCTTAAGACACCCATATGAGACCAAATAACATGTTCATATTTATTCACTTCAGTCTCTGAAATTGAGTAAGACCCTTACAAGAAGGGGCCCAGGCGTATGAATGGAAAAAAAAAAATCACATCTCCAATAAGCCAATATACATTCAGAGAGTTGCACTACAAAGGTTACACACAAGAAAGCGTCTGAACAGCCACAGAGGCGGGTGTAAAATTCTCACACATTTGCAGATGGAAACATACGTGCAAGATTGCATTTTCTATTTTTATAGTGCAAAACTTTCTGTAATTGAATTGTTAAGTAAGCCAACCTCCCATTTACATACTGTATGTGACGATCCAAAAATCTCTGATAATACCTACTTTGTTTCTTTTCTGACGATGCTCTCAGAAAGTCAGTTTAAATAAGAAATGTTTAACAAGAACCCATAACAATAACAGTCTCTGGGGAACGAGGAGTTGAGGAATGAACGGAAACAGCTCCAAAAGAGAGATAGAGTTGAGATAACTATAAAGGGTAAATTGTATTGATTTATTGATCTTCTGTCCAAATATAACATGTCTTTTCACCAGCTGGTCTGACTGATAAGAGGTGAAGTGGCATTTTAGTACAGCCAGAGACATGTTGGGAAACTCGTAATTTATTCTAAAAAACAATAGGATTTGGCGGGAAAGCCTGAGCGAGAGCGCCCAAAGAATTTAAGCAGCTACACGGAATCTGCAGCGAGAACTAATCTCCGAACTCGAAAACAAAACAGGTTGCGTCCAAAAGGAAGTAAAATCAACATTTTCATCCACTGGTGTTAGTAGGTGAGAACTATAAGGTTAAACGTCAGTCATGTATAGCCCTATGAATATGATTGCATATTACATGCAGTTAGTTGTTATCAGCTGACATATCAAAAAGGCCCTGATGCTGTCGTCAGATTAAATAATACACAAATACTGTGACACAGCCTTGCATGCTGCGTTACAGTGCACCATGCACTTGTCCACAGATTTGTCTGTGCACGAATCTGTGGACAAGTGTGAGATAGTGTATGTGTGTGTGTGTGTGTGTGTGTGTGTGTGTGTGTGTGTGTGTGTGTGTGTGTGTGTGAGAGCTGATGTCAGTGTGTGCATGTGTACGGGCTTGTGTGCATCTGATAGTGGACTAGATGACCTTAAGTATAATGAAGTGCAGCATGCTACATTCCATCTCTTCCTAGGCAGGCCAGACACAATATTATTCACTCCACTGGCTCTGGCTAATCACATCAGCCAACTCACCACCACACACACATACACACTCACACACACACAAACGAAGAGGCACAAAAATAGATGCAGACAGACAGCCATGCATGAATGCTCCCAAAGAGTTGCAAGTTTGATGCCAAGATCTGAGTCCTAAAGCGCATTTAAATGTGGTCCAGACAGGGATGAGGTTGAGAGGAAATATAATTCAAAAACAGCAGTTACTGTTAAACATGTCATATGAAACCCACTAGTCTATCAACCTCTAGTAGATATGTCGGAATGTTAATCATGTGGCATGCACACCTCTACATGACATGACAGAAATAATAATGATTTTGTTCCTGTGTGATACATCTGAGACGTTGGTGGTTTAGTCTTAGCTGTTTACAAATCCCTGGGAGGGAGGATTTGACAGTTTAAGGAAGGTGAAGCTTTTCAAAAAAATTGTAGCAAACTGCTGCACAGTGTGTTTGTGTATGTGTGTATCTCGGAGGGAATTCTTCTTCCAATGCTCGCGTGTTTGTGTCTCATATTAAGATAGAATTCCAGCTGCTTATCAAAAGTCGACCCCTGGAAAGGTAATGTACAAAATCACCTTCCAGCCTCTGTGTGCACGTGTTTGTGCGTGTGTGTGTGTCTGTGCGTGTGTGTGACCCCCTGGGGTGCGCCAGCGTGCAAATTCAGCCCTCGCAAGGAGGTCTGGGGGGATTACAGGGAGGAATGATGGGAAAATCTGGGAGCACTCTCTCATTTGCTCACACGCCAGGCAGCTTTTAAGGGTAGACAAGTGTGTGTGAGTGTGTGGTTGTGTGTCAGTGTGTGAGTATGCAGTGCGAGCGGCTGCTACCTCATCAAAAGGCACATTCCATTTTTCTGCTTCATGCTGATACAATCATTGTGTGCACACGCAGAGAAAGAGGGCTGACTCCACTCCAAATCATGTCCATTAATGACATCTACACCACTTAAATATCATACTCTGTTTTTCACGGATATAACTTTCCCCCTGGAAAGATGATTAAGATTTCAAAGTTATGTATCTCACTCACCCAGGCTTTCAAAGCAGGAATTAATTTCACAGTAAAAAACTGACATATCAGTTTACAAGAAGTGAATAAAAGGACAATAAAAGCAAAGACAAAAGTCATGGATGATGAATACTTTTTCAACTGGAGAAAAATGACAAAATATACACACAGAGTGAGAAGGAGCCTGGGAAACATAGCTGACGCATATCTTGTTGTCCATACTTATTAGCATAATTGAGCCTAAGGCATTAAACCACTACTCCGTGTATGGACAGACAGGAAGGGAGGGGTGAATTCTTGGCATCATCATTTCCTCCGCATGCTTGAAACCGCTTGAAACAAGTCCTCTCACATTTAAAAGATGGATGAGGAGCTGCAGAGATACTCCTGACCTCTCTTGACTTTAAAATTTTTCACTTTACTCCCCTTCTCTCTCCTCCCTTCCTTTTTAACTTGTGTCAGTTATACTGAATCAGGCAAGCTGTCGTGCTCTGTGTGTGTGTGTGTGTGTGTTGATCGTGTGCAGCTAGAGCCAGACAGTGTGTGAAGTAACCACTGCAACCACACTCACAGTCTCCAACTCTTCCTCCTCCATCAATCCCTGCCACCCACCCTTTCTCTGCTGGTTTTCAACTGGTTTTCATCAGCATCTCTTCTACAAGATTCATTACTGTAGGTGCAAGTCAACCTCGATAAAAAGGAGTAACTCACAAATTATCCTTGTTATGGTAACGATTGACCTTTTTGAAGAGTTGTAATTGGATTTCAACCTACATCAACTGCTTTTCATTTGGTGCAGAGCGGTTTGTGTAAAGTAGGTTTGAAAAGCTCTTTCGCTGAAAACAGATCCCTCCTGCGGCCAAAAAACGACATGATGAGAGCAGTGAGAATGAAGCAAGCAGTAAAGCTGCAGCTTGACAGCTGAATAATGAGCCATAAAGCTCGGTAAAGTCGAGGTAAGCTGCAGTCGGGTGATAATTCTTTTATGGTTTCCCTCCACGAGCAATGCTTCTGCCATTACACAGCCTCATTTGATACATTGATATTATACTCAGAGTGATTTCTTCTACGCTTTGATGTTAGTATTATACAACTCATACAATATTGGGAGTCAGTCAATCCGTTATAGCTGAAATTAATTACTTTCATTATCTAAAGCAGACAGTAAACAGCTTTCACACTCACTAAAAACATTGCTCAATAGCATGATAATCCCCACCCATAATAAGACTTTGATTTACGATACATCATTAACTGATATCTGCCACTGCCAATAGGCACGGAGGGGACAAAGAATGGTGAGCATGACTGTGAATGGCAATACGTTTTGATGGTAAAGGATTAGGAGTAGTACTGTGATATGAATCATCAGTAGAAGAAAGTCTTTACTGTAATTGTACAGTCAGATTATGCAACTAAATGTATCCTCTGCCCTGAACCCATCCTCTACAGATCAGTGGGCTGCAGCTCCAGTTCATTCCGTCAGTGCTCTGCTCAGGGGCACTGACATCCTTTTCATGTGTGAACACTACAAAATAATCTGTATACATAATACGTCTTATGTGTAATTCATTCACCTGAGAGGTGTCCCCTATGTTTTTCTTTCCAAGGAGGATATACAAGGTCATCTCTTTCTAAGGGTCATAGGTCACATTGCTGCTGTCACAGAGACGTCAGTTTTTTTCCTCGAGTGTATTTTGCTTTCCCCGCATCCATGGCTTATCGTCTTCCTGCCTGCGTTTGTGTGTTCCTGGTTCACCCTCCCTGGCCATGACAGGTCCTCCACGCCTGTCTCTCATCAGAAGACCTGTTTGTCATCTCCAATCCTCTGTGCTTCACATCCATTCTCCGACAGATCGTCACCAGTTTGATATAGATCTCGGGCACTCAGCAAATTCCATTACTGCGTTATTGGGCCTGTGAGTTTTTTAAGTTGAATCTAATCTCTCTATGCTCTGTGTTCCTTCCTTCGTCATCTCCTCGTGCTTCCTTGTCAGCCCACGTCGCATGCCTGCCTCCCCCTGCTCATTTGCTCTTCAATTCACTTCCTCCATTTCTAACTCACCAGCCAGCAGCCCCTGTAACACATTCTTATGAATTTCTGCAATAAATTCCTTAACTTGCCTCAGGTGTCTGCCTTTTTCTGCAAATACAACTACAAACTGCAACAGCTATTTAAACCTATATAATACACAGTGAATACACTGTGTGTTTTCAAACTTGTATATTCTTGTTTTTACTAGACCATCTCCACTAGGGCATAGAAATCCATCTCTAACTGTTGTGTATGGGAAACACTTTAATCAATACGGATTTGATTTTATTGCACTATAGTCTTTCAGATCACCTCTTCTCAAAGAGCTACAAAATAACATCCCCAGTGAGTAAGCTTTGGGCGTACATGTCTTACTAAGAATGTAATGGTATCATGCCACATTATTAAGAAGATATTGTGTGTGTGTGTGGTGTGTGCGTGTGTTTCCCTCATCACTTTGAGTTAAGCCCAAGAGACGAGGCGTGATTCCCAGCAAGTCTTACTCAAATGAATGCAAACACACACACCTTCAGGTGAGGCCCTTTACCAAAGGTCAGAAGTTGTAAATCCCTTTAAACAAGACCTTCACATGCAAGACATTAGAAAGGGTATTCCCCGTGTATTTACATACAGGAACCAAGCAGTCAAATCCATGTTGTCAGTCAATGGTTATAATGCTGATTGTAAAACTTATATGATGTACAGTATAAACACTGTGTTTTTTCAAACTTTACACATGAGTGTACTCTTGTCAGACCGTCTCTGCTAACACGTCATCAGTCTCTCAAACAGCAAGAAGACACAGAGCTGTGTTTTCATTTCAACCTGACATGTAGTCATGTGAAGCAGGCTCAAATTGTTGCATTATGTATTATTAAATCAATAATGTTATACGTTGACGTACCAAACCCTTGACCTGAATGACTATCAGTTTGAAACTTTCCACAGAGATGTTTGGAATAGCAGCTGAGCCGGAGTGGGTCATTCCTCTCCATTTAATCAGACTTTACTTAAAAGTGAGGCCAACACTTACAGGCCAATATCCTTAATTCAAAATTAGTGTAAATGACTCTCACTCATGATTGAATCACTGAGTCACTCATTTGTAAAAATGTTAGCACATGTAGCTGTCATGTATTCTTTTAAGAATGATCAGGCTACATTGTTGAGCTTAATCAGAATAATCTGAACAATGAAGTGGAGTTAAGTAGTGAAAACTACAAATTTAGTAAGGAAGTTATCAGAGCAGAAATGTTGTACAACAGATAATTGTACACGGCCATTCTTTCCTCAGCCCACCTTTCTTTCCTTGTTTCCTGTTTGACCCTCTCCAAATCTTCCCGCAGTCTTGTGGCTTCCTCTTCAGCTGCACAGTACTACAGTACTTCCGGTTCATTTGTACCTCTCTGTGTTGCCATGACGAAAGTTGATGATGTACAGTGTCGTACCTTTGTTGGCATGACAACCACCTCTCATGTTTCTCCTCCAACTCCCCTTTTAACCTGACGGGGAGATGCAGAGACAAGCAAATGTAGAAACACACCCACACGGTTACTGTACATACACCGAGATATTCTCGAGTAACTTTTACCGTGTGCATGTATATAAGGGATGTATATTCATGCTCATGCTGCGAGAGCATAGTAAACCCCCATACAAACACATACACACATGTCAACAGGTGACGTCAGAGCAAGTCTAGAAGGAAGAAGGAATTTGTTTATTGTCAAACCTTATCTTGCTACTTCACATTCTGGCACATACGACATATCTTTGGAACCTATGGTCTCCAATCTTTGCTGAATAGTTGTATCCCTTTAATTTCTTTCACTATAGGGAGTCCTACCTCTACTGTTATAACCCGCATCCCACCCCAGTAGAGTGCTGTATGTTGAGCTCTATAGGAGCCAGAGGGTGAGATCAGAGACTGCTGTGTGGGAAGGGAAATAAATCAACAGTGTAATTGAACACACCAGGCAGCCGATAGCTTAAACAAAGAGTAGCAGCAGATACCATGTGAAGAAATAGATATAAGTACATAAATCTAACGCCTGCAAGAAAAGATGAGAGGGTCTGTGTGTTGTATGTGGGTGTACGCATGTGGGTTTGGATGTGTGCGCACATGTGTCTGCCTGCGTATTAGCGTGATGCAGTGCCACTGCACCCCTGCACATCTATGCGTGTACATCTGTGCACAGAATAGTGTGTGTGAGAAACATGACTCTACGCCAACTAAGAAGTGCTTCCATCTGTTGCACCAGTCTCACACAAGACTCTGCTGTGTCACTGGCACTTTATGGAGCTTAAGATCTCCTGATATGATCCAAGAGCAGATCTCAGCTGACACTAATATCCTTCCTGTCTGGGAGGAAGGAGGAGAGCAATGTAGCAGAGGAAGCAGCAGATGAGGAGGAAGGTGAGAGGGATGGATACGGAGTTTGTGGGAAAATAGAAGGGAGGTGGTCAGAATTTATCAGCTATGACGACCCAATACTGTAGGCAAAGGAAGATGTTTGACATTCCTAGAGAGAATAGAGGTATACCTGTGTAGTGCGTCTTTGTGCTCCCTCTCATTGTCCTCTTGTTGGCGCAGCTGGTCCTCTCTCCGTCTACTCTGCTCCCTAAACACACAAAGTGCATTGGCCAGTCTGATCCGCCAAAGTTTCACCATATCCATTAAGTAAATTCAAGGCCAAGGTCGACGGAAAACACTTGAAAATGAGTAATACCTGGCTTTTCCCCCAACATGTTTATCTGTGTGTATACTCTGCGTGTGGAAGAAGCTAAACCTGAACACTGAATTCTCCCACATGGCCAAAGCTTCTTGTATATCACGACTCTTTTGGCCAGCGTAATTCTACTATTTCTCCCGTGCAACTGCATTGCAATGCCTTACTATCATGAAATTTCCATAAGTGTTTTTAAGATCTTCTTTGTTGTTAAAAACAAATTGGTTATCTGCATGAGTGCGGCCATGTTTTGGAGATTACCTCCTCTTCGACGTGCAGCTGCGGCCTCGCTCTTGAGAAAGTAAATTGGATACCAGTTTTAATTCTAATTCTGCGTGCCATGACAGTATGTAGTAGTCCTGCCTTCTGCGCGCACACACAGACTTCACCCTAACCCTCCTAACAATGTTGACTTCTCACCCTAATCCCCTCTCTGACGGCATGATCAGTTAATGTGTTTGTGTGTGTGTGTGTGTGTGTGTGTAGCTGGCTGTCTAGCCTATAACCTTGCCGCCACACGCAATGAGGATACAGAGGGAGAGGGTCTGAACGTCTGAGCTGAATCACGGGCTGTTTTCATTGCCGATCTTCAACAGGTTTTTCTGACAACCGTGTGGAATGATTTGCACGTCATACTAAACAGGATTAGGTAAAACACCAATGAACCTATAACATTCTGAGCTAAGTACATTATACATATTGTTATACCACCATTGTAGAATGTATTGAAGTATTTTTAATAATTTTGGTAAAGATATTTCCCCAGAATTTAACAATAAGAATATATAAAAATAAGCCACACACAGACAGACATGGATGCAGATAAACAGACAATCCCAGTAATGTGCTAACAGCTGTCTGGCACCGGTTATCAGCCTCTCTTGCTTTGTTACGCTCTGTTGCTTTGTTTGCCATACATCTCGACCCCCACCACCACCGCCTCTCTCTCTCTCTTGCTATTTTGCTCTCTTATTCAACACTCTTTTCCTCCCGTGTTTTCATTGCTACTGGTGATTTAGATCAGGCCCCTGAGTGCTCTTACATTCTACCTATTTAGCTGTACAGCATATCGTTCATGATTAAGCATCTGGTGTGCGACGTATCTCTCTTTCTTTCTCTTCCCTGTCTTCAAGGGCAGAGACGGTTACCCCCAGCCACTATTCTTTATCCTCATGCCTTTTTTTCAGAGATGAAAAGAGGCTGGAGAGAGACAGCAAAGTAAAAGAGTAAGACAGCGGGTGGTATTTGGGTTAATTAAAATGCAGGGTTCAAAGTGCAGTCATGTGAAAGGTGCTCGAAGGAGTGGTGCAGCATTTCTGGTACTTGTATGGCTTCAGGCATATAGTGTACCTAGTCTGCCCATGGAAACAAGGTGTGATGAAGAAGAATCTATTATCAGTTTTCATTAGTGGATGTTTTAGGGTTAACACTCATGGCATGAAGGATCTCGAGGGGTTTCAGCAATACCTTATAATGTCGAATGGAGTTGAATCAAGTGGGTGTATTCAATCTGACCTTATGACATTACTGTCTTCAGCACACGTAATGACGTGTTCTGAATAAAACTGTGTCGAAAAAACAGAACTATCACCAACCAGTGTAATTTGTTTATGAGTGATGAGGTTTAGTCGAGGTTACCACAGTGGATCTGTCATGTGTAATCACAGCTTGACAGCGCATTTCAATCACATTACAGCCTGCAGATGGAACACATACCTGCAGCCTTCAGCTGGCTGAATAGACAGTTAATCAGCTGTTGTGGATGACAGACGCCCATAAGAATCAAACATTAATCTTCCATCTGTCGTCTCAGCCATAATCAGAACAGAGCAGGAAATTCTCTGTAATTAGATGTGTCAACCGGCCAAAGAATGTATCATAAAATTGAGACAGACAAACAAGACTTGTACGTGTGCCTCCTCAAAGAAAATATTGCATTTTATTTTGCATTGTTGACCAGCTCAGAGCTGGTGGATGGTAGAATATGATGAATTTTCAAACTGAAATCATGTGACAAAAAAATAATGGAACCTGTTGTGCCTCTTATCCAACATGTAGCATTTTACCAAAATACCAGACAGGGGGTCTATGCATTTCAGGAAGATATAAATTATTGTGCTTGCGTGTTGATAGAGCACCAGGAGAAGAAGACTTTTTGGGATGTGAGAAGGAGAGAGAGAAAAAAAGAGACTTCATCTTTTCTGAAGGGTGACTGATTTTATCTAAACTGAGATAAGCAGAGGACAGGGGTAAGGGAGGGATAGAGTCTGTGTGTATACACCAGGTGTTCTTCCTGTTGTCAAGATATACATCTGTAACACAGCCTCATGATATAAATAATTTGATATCAGGTTGAAGACTTGTTCAATTATATCAATGTAAGTCAATGTGATGTCATCTGTCGTGATGGAAACTGTGTGTGAGTGTATGTCAGGCAACACGCTGAGCAAGATGTTATGGGAAACAAGGTCCTTGGATACATTTTGAGATCAATAATTATGTTACTGGCAACAGTCTCATGGGCACAGGCACACGATGCAGCACACACATGCATTGATGCACACGTAGAGCAGTGTGTGTCATCCACATGAAAACAAGCTGTATCACATCAATCCTTTGCTTTTTCTCTCTTGACCTTCACTCATTCCTTCATCGTCTCTTTCATCTCTCTCTTGATCAATGCATCCATCCTGTCTTTCATCTATCTCTCTCTTCCCTCTAACATCCCTCCTATCAATCTGGCATGTGCCGATGTTGCATGTTCCATCTCCTTCTTCAGCCTCTGATTAAAGAATAAGCTCAACTTCTCCTGCCAATAAGGATACAGCAGGCTGCTCCCCGAACACCTCTTAGATGTCATCCAGGCGCTATGTTAGGAGGCTTGTGGCACTCTCTTGATCATTTAATGCAGTCAAAAGTGACCTTCATGACTGCCCATCAATCCTTAAGTTGTTCAGTGTCCAATATGGACACGTGATGATGCATAGACAGTTGCATAATACATGCAAATAGAAAAAGAGCATGTCTAAAAACAAGAAAAACACCACAACAAAACAATCTGTCCTTGAGTGTATTCCTGGCATGCTGATCAAATTGCATGCTAGGATCAGAAGGATTCCACAGCCGCTCACTGTCCTTAGACTTTCCCCTGAAATATGTGATGTGAGCATTTCCAAGGCAATGGCCTGGCGCCACAGAAATGCAACAGGTGTGGAAGAGGGATTATCATGACAGTGAGGGTCAAAGGTTGGGCCTTTGTTATAGAAGCACACGGAGATGCTGATTGTTGCGGCTGAGAAGACTGCCACCAAAGTAGCCACTGTTATGGGGTCACTAAAAGAAAACATCCGCCCACATCTGAGAAACCTGGGCGTCATATTTGACCAATCTATGCAGCTCGACAATCACGTCAAATCCCTCACACGTACCTGTTTTTTTCACCTCAGAAATATTGCAAAACTTCGCTCCATCATATCACACTCTGAGCTTGAAATGTCTGTTCATGCGTTTATCTCCTCCAGGCTAGACTATTGTAACTCACTTTTCACCTGCCTCAGTAAAACATCCATCAACAAACTGCAGCTGGTCCATAATGCCGCTGCCAGGTTACTCACCAGGTCAAAAAAGTCATGTCACATCACCCCCATCCTTGCCTCACTGCATTGGCTCCCGGTACAATACAGAATTCAATTCAAAGTCCTCACTTTCACCTTTAAAGCAATACATGGCCAAGCTCCGGCCTACATCACAGAACTCATCCGCCCCTACAGTAACACCCGCTCTCTTAGATCCGCTGATCAGCATCTCCTTGTGGTCCCCAGGACCAGATTGAAGACAAAGGGAGATCGAGCCTTTGAGGCGACAGCTCCTAGGCTCTGGAATGCTCTTCCTTTCGATCTGAGAACTGCTTCATCAGAGATTTCTTTTAAAAAAAATCTGAAAACACACCTGTTCAGACAGGCTTTTGGTCATGTATAGCTACTGTTTCACCATTGCTGTGTTTTCCTGTGTGTTTAAATTATCTGTCTTTATTGAGTGACGGGTCTCTGGTTTTTCTGTGATATGACTATCCCCGTTGTTGTTTTTTTTTTTTATTATTCTTATTTTATTCTATTTTTATCTTTTTACATTACTGTGAAGCACTCTGTGCACTCGTGCTGGGAAGGGCGCTATATAAATAAAGTTCATTCATTCATTCATTCACATCTTGCACACAAACAATATGTTAGTATTTGTTCTTGGATCATGAGAGCGAATCAAAAGTTTTGGAAGCTCTGGAGCTAGCTGATGATGCATAGTGAGGCCGACAGGATACAGACTGCACACACAGCGGCTAAGGAAGAGGATGTTTGAACAAGCAACCAATCAGAATTAACTGGACAGTGAAAGCAGGGTTAGCCGATCAACTCAGACGTCCCATCTGGACCCACAGTCTAGACCTCGCCTGACAGTCTGCCACGCATGGGCCAGAGAGAGATAATTAACTTTGCAAAGGTGGTTACATTTTCAACCCTGCATTTGTTTGTTTGTCTTTCAGGACTACAAGGATGATTTTCACAAAACTTGATTGAGGGGTATAATATAAACCAAAGAAGAGCTCATTAAATTTGGAGGCAGATCAAAATACTGCACAATTTTTTACATTGGATTTGGCAGAGGTATGCACTTTACAGATGGCCCTTTAGAATTGGTAATTGTTTTCTCCCATTCGTCTACTGTTGCTTCATTTTAATTTGTTATTACAGTACTTATAGCATTTGTCCTGAAAGAGATATACCTTCTCTGATGCTCTCATCTACTCTTTATTCATGTATTTCTTTCACTTTTTTTTCACAGAATATATGTCTCATTATCAAACAAAATGTTTTAGCAATATACAAACAAAAATCTGTGCGGCCTTGAATATAATGCGTGTGGCCTAGAATAGAATTGAGATATTGTACACAGAACTGCTGTGTAGGAGACGGAGCTCCAGAGACAGATGATGAGATCCTGTTTTCCTTCTCCATAATCCTCTCTGAATACACACATCCACAAACACACACACGCATACACTCCTTATCATGCAATAAAGTCTCAGACTTGAGCACATCCACTCCTCCTTCTCCCCCTCCTTCACATACACCTCATCATGCAACATGGCCTTAAGGCTGAGTCTCCCTATAGCATATGGCCATATGTCTGGGTGGGTCGCGTGCGACCACAAACATCCCCTCTATCCTCTCCGCCTCAAGTCTAAACCCTCTATATGGTGTACAAGCACATTGCACAAGCACACACACACACACTAAATGTAGTTTTTAATTGTACCTGCTGATACTATTGGTATTCTACATAATGTCTTATGCTTCTCTATATCTCTATTGATTGGTAAATGATAATTTATCTGATGTTTAGTCACAGATTATCAGACAGATGGAACATCTATCATGTTCTGTGTCTCAGGGTGTCTGTCACTGAAATTTGGACATCTGTCCTCTATGATCCTGAACAAGTTAACAAGCTCACATACATAACTTGAATTTCTCTGTAAACAGTCAATGTGTAGCTAACCAGCCCTTCAGACATAAAAAGATGTAGCAGACACACACATTCAAACTCCTTCATGCATACTGCACGAGATATTTTCTCCCATCCTGGAGTCCTAATATAACAGCTGGCAGCACTTTAAAACTGATAAAAAAGAGAGAAAGAGAAATCCAGAATCTGCCATGCTAACAGTTCATGAAAGGAAACTGGGAGAGAGAAAAAGAGAGTGATGGTGGAGGTAGAGGGAGGAAACATTAGTTACCAAATGAGTGCTTCATTTGCAGTCTGTCAGGTCAAGTAGTCCTTTAATGCTTTGATTATCAGATCGAAGCAACATTTAACATTTACTCCCTTTCTGTGTAGGGGGATGTTTGTGTCTGGGTCTGGGCGTGTACTTTAGAAGTACTTGTTGTTTCAATCATTATGAACAACAGAGTAGATTTAAAGCATTTTCTGTCATCTGAAAATAACAGTATGACCTAGTACGCGTTTCAAACTTACCAACTTTAAGAACCCAACGTTAAGTCCTCATTCACTTTACAACTGTTTGAATCAAACATGGGGTTGCAGAAGACATAGTACATTTTCAAGCCTTACGTATGGAAAAGTGAAATCGATCTATATATATATTTATATAATGAAGCTAAAACATAAATATGTCTGAGTCTACTGTGTATGTGTGTGTTTGTGTATATATGTGTCTGCAGGTATTAAAATGCTCAGAAGAGGGATAGAGCTTCATCATCAACATATTTTCAAAAGCCACAGGGGCATATTTTTCATGAATTCTTAAACCTTTGATTATACCTTTTTGTATGTGTATTAAAGTCCAGTTGTGGCAGCACAGACGGCCATATATATATGTAATATGCGAATTTGCTGATCTGGGTGGATCAAGTGGGGCAATACAAAAGGATTTGATTGGTTGAGGAAAATTGCACATAAAGCCAAGCTTTGTGCTGACCTGTTCTTCGCCCTGCATATTCCACATACCGCAATTCCACCTGCCTTCTCAACTGTGTGTGTGCATGTTTTTTCATGTGTGTGTACATACTGTAGACACTTACATCAGCAGCTGTCTTAGATGCTCCTTCTCTTCTTTCATTTTCTGCAACTCCACACTGGAATGCTTCAGCTCCTCTGTCAGCACTGCTCTCACCCACCCACGCACACACACACACATGAAGTGACACAATGACAATGCTGTAAAGTTTACAAAGGCTTGCCTTCATATTGGTGCAATCCAAACCTGGCTCAAAGCCAGGCTTGTCCCTAGAGGCTGTTACAATATGATTTAAAGAACAAGTAAGATGGAGGAGAGAAAAGCAGCAGGTACAGTAGGCATAGTTTTCCCATCACAGTGTTACTTCACACTTGAGCAAAGAAAGACACCTTATACCGGATGAAACGATTCAAGAGAGTGACAAGATTGGTAGATGACATACAACATGAGGCAGTGAAAGAGGAGCACTGAAGAGACACAGAGGTTCGGAACATGAGAGCACCTCAAACAAAAGGCAAGAGAAAAGCTGTCAGGGTGAAAAGAAAACCAAGTAAAAGAATATGAGACATCAGGCAGCAGTTTAGAGAGAGTGAAAGAGACTAATGGGCGGTTTTTTCGTGTCAAACCGTGCAACGCCAATTTGCATTTCCAGACCGCGCCGAGCCGCGCCCGACATAGATGTTCTCTGGAGGGGTGCCAAAGCGCGCTGGATCCGCTTCCAAGCGGGCCGCAGTGACGCAGCCAACCCTCCAAAAGAAACAACAAAAACCGAGTGTCGCGAGAGTCAACCTGCGTCTGTGGGGGAGATCAGAGACGGTTATTAAAGTATCTGTGTTCAGCTTTCAGAACGTTTGTGGCTTCTAACTGAATCTCTGTGTTTAGAAGATTATTTATCCTGGGGCTCCGGTCACAGGGGAGTGTGAGGAAGTTTGTCCTCAGGGCTAACCAGGAAACAATACACCACAGCCTGGCGGTCTTTGTTGTGTGTCTGATATCAAGTGGCTCCTGTGTTGCTACTTTATCTTCCCTTCGTTTCAGCCTGACAACATCAATACAATATGTACACCGCAATGAGACAACATAAAAAAAACGTTTGAAATATGCATATAAGCACATAATTAATAAAATAGCTTAAATGGTTATTTAATATTTTGTTTCATATTCAATATTCAGGTCTTGTTGTTAGGCCAAGTTGTCAGACTCCAAGACTTACTGCAGCTCCAGGCAGGAGTGGGTATCACGCAAGAGAAAAGCACTCAAGTTCCAAGTCTGAACAGTGACTGACTTGTCACGGCAATACTTTCTGCCTTAAATAGCAGTATTTGCATACTGGCCTCTGTCTTCAAGTAGCCGTGACATGAAATGAGAAACAGCTTACCACCATGACTGTCATTATCTGTCATCTTAAAAAAGCAATAACTGATGTTCATCTCATAGTTTTATGCCCCACTAATAATTTTTGCAGAACCTTTTGAAGACATTTCACCTTTTGTATATTAAATGCTCTCAATTCATCATTTTATCCTGCTAGACATCTATGTGAAATTTTGTCAAAAGCAGCATATGAACCCATGAGTTATGGGCAAAAACTTATTTTATGAGGTCATAGTGACCTTGACCTTTGACCACCAAATTCTAATTAGTTCATCCTTGATTCCAAATGGAATTTTGTGTCTAGTTTGAAAGAAAATAATTCCATCAAATTCCCTATCTGAGATTTGCATTCACAGGAATGGGATGGACAGAGGGTATATACTGTATATATGGATGGACAGACAACCCGATATCATAATTTGCCTTCAGCCACTGCGGTCACGGGTGCAGAGGCATATCAAAAGACAGAGGACAAAGAGGAACAGTCAGACTTTAAGGATGGCACTGTGTGGATATTTGACTAGTTTGCTTGGCCGAGAGACTGGCAGTGTGGGTTGTGGAGTGTGTTATTAATGTGTGATGTGTTTATATTTGTGTGTAAGTCCGCGGGTGACTCTACTGTATCCTGAGAGAGTTGTCTGTGAGTGTCCTTCAGTGCAGTGAGACAGGGCACGGTGGCTGTGGCACTGGAGAGCTCTCAAACTGAGCTCTTGCAATGTCAGCTTGACATTCTCTTACCCTGGGTCTTTATTTTCCTTGTCCTCCTTGTTGCTCTATTTCTCATTCCTCACATTTCTTTTCAGTCTCTCCATTTATTTCTTCCTCTGTTTCTGTTGCTCGGTTTTCCCTATTCTCTCTTACCTTCTCTTTCAACTTATCTTATCCCTCCCTTCTTCCAAAAGCGGCAATACGCCGATAATTGCTTTCTGGTCACTGTGACATGACAAGGCCCTCTAGGGGGAAGCTACACACAGAAATGCTCACACTCACAGACACTCAATAAGGCGCGCACAAACACAGAACACACAAGTATTTGAGCACAAAGAAGGGACACAAGCCGAGCAGCACAAACAAACACACACAAATACACATAGAAACAGACACATACAAACAGTAATCGTTGTATAAATACATGATGCCTCGGAAAGGTTTTGCAATGAAAGGAAACCTGTCTGGCTTTCTCTAAAATGTTTCTATTATGTGTCATTGCTCAAACACAGACACACAGTGTAACAAGGTGTCTGTAAATGTTACATTGACTTACAGAGTGACTGAAACACACTGCCGCTAGCGACAAACAAAATTATGAAAACAGCTTTAACAAATTGAGTTTCATGATAGTTTGAACAGTTCCAAGGATTTATAAAGTTTGAAAGTCTCTCCCGCCTTTTTTGTGGGCAAAAGAAGTTTCACACTAGCCGAGAATACATTACCACATCATAACTAACTTAGCCCTACACTATAATCAATGTTCTTATTTCTAATAATGATCACTTCAGTAGAAAATATTGTATAATTCACAAACATTGGTCACACACTCTCACACAAACGTAAGCTCACACTCAAACTCCTGGCAATTTACGTCATATCATGTAGCACGCGTAGCTAACAGTGAGTAGCATAGCATACTGTAAATTACTGCTAGCTTAACATTTGCCCATTTTAGCAATACACTCACAGACACAAACATCAGCGTTGTGGTGTAATGGAATACTTGTTGTGTAGTTACATGTTTAGAAGGAAAGATTTGAGTAACAGATTTAGTTACAGTTACAATTTAAACAAGTTACTCGTAAATTATTCACGCTAGTTGAACGCTACTTGCTTATCCAAGTAGCTAGCCGACTGCAGATCAGCCTGTTAGCTTTGTCGGCACACCGCTACCTTGCTAAGCAGACAAAAAAACACTGAGTGAAGACCAGCTACTATATGTACGTTATATTTACTATTGGATTATTTCTATTCAATAACTTACTTAAAATTGCTGGAAACTTTTTCACTCTGTTATAATCCAAAGTATTAACGTACAAATTACATTTCAGGGCATTTATTCTATATATTTTAGTTACCCTGACACACAGCTGTAGTAGGACCCTGGTATGCTTACAAGAGAGTTTAAGGACCACAACATTTTTTGATTGTCTGCCTAGTTTGTTGTGCGCAATAAAAACAGTGATACCGCCTGAACCACAGACTTTTGGAAAAAGTCCCGGTAGCACAAAATTCCAGGAACCTGGAGGAGTGTGACTGCAGCCGAAAAGAATATTTCTGCTACAAAAGGATTTATTATTTGTATTCCTCACAGATATGTATTGTGTGATTCCACATTACCCAGGGATACGTTTTCCTTTTGTTGTAGGTTTTTAAGAGTTAAGGAATGAGTTTAATTTTTTAAATACAATAATATATGCATGATGCAACAACCCTATTTCCAAACCCAAGCATTGATTGTAAAGAATAATCTTAGTAAAATCATGCAGCTGGCCTGACACAGACAGTAAAATACAGGCAGAGACAGAGAGATGTAGACTCTTTGCTTAGTTGTGTGGGAACTGTTTTTAGATACTGCTGTCACTATAAACACACACAAATAAAGTTTGCTTCCAGGGAAGTAGATACCATGTAGTCTACGGATGGCCCAGGGTGTAGGCAGATGGCTGCTGGTCAGGGAGAGGTCATACACATGCACACACACATGCACATACAGATTCATACTTCCTTAGTCACGCTACTGCTATGGCCACTGCCAGAGCCGTCCCTCTATCCTTGCCTCTGAAATGTTCTTTCAATGAAAACATTCTAAAAACAGCGCCTTTAAAACAAGAAGTACAAGTCATCGGCTGAGGACTGCACAAAACAAAGCCAGATTAATTATGTTTCCATGATCCACTGTTCCGTGTGTCTCCCTCCCTCCCTCCCTATAAAGTTCCACACCCTTTAAAGTCTTTGTCTCGTCTCCTCCCTTTTCACACCACCTTACTATAGACAACACACATCTGTTCACAATAGCTACCCACTTCTTTTTCCTTTTTTTGATAGAAAGGTAGTACAGTTAAATTGCGAGCTAACGCCCATATCAGTTTGGAGTCTTCTTCAGGTGACTAGCTCATGTGTGGTTTGTGGCGGGCTGGCTTTCAGCCGAGGACACTTCTACCTTCTGATTGGCTTCAGACCAATTTTTGTCTATTTGCTGCTGATTCCTGTTAAAAACACTATTAAGCATTTCATCCTTCTACAGAATAATTTCAATAGCATAGGTTGATGAACCTATGAATGGGTTGATTACAATGGAGTGAGATGAGTATTGTGTTCTGTGGTCTGCAATATATGGCTTTTAAATTCCTGTGTCTGGTTCTGTGTCCCAAAGGTGCTGCGTTTGTGTTGTGTGATGTGAATCTTATACTGTCCCCCAGGGTATCTTATTCTGTGTCTTGCCATGTTAACTCATTTATCCATAGTAGTCATTTTTGTCTTAGTCAAAATTCATAGTGACCCATGTATACTGTCAAATGTTTCGCACATCGTGACATGGTAACACAAAGGACAAAATTGTAAATTTCAATTAAATAAGCCTAGTATAAATTTAATTTTCTTTAAGATATTAGTATTGTTAGTGTGGCATGTATCACAACGAAACATGTAGCAGCAGTTAGACTGACAACTAATCACTGTTGCGCAAATTACTTGACTTTAATTACATTACTATACTAATGACTCAACCATGTAATTAAGTAATTACATTACTTGTACTTGCCAGTTGGGAGTATTTACAGGCCATCATCAACTAGACTCGGTGACTTAATCATGAAGTCCTGTCCTCAGAGCGATGTTCTAACATTATCAAATTCTCTTTAACTAAACCAGGTGATTCCTGAATATGGAATTTCCAGGGGGTTAGGCTACAACAACTGAGCAGACACAACATGTAGGGAAACCATTTTATAGTTACCTGGAGCAGCAACTCCAACTCCCACACCAAGCTAACATGTACAGTGTGTGTGTGTGTGTGCATATGTATTTGTGTGTCTATTCGTGGGTAGTGTATCTTATTGCATCTGTTGTTTTTTGCAGCAGCTGCCTATCACACTCACATCACTGAACAAACATACTCACACGGCATCAACACAAACAGAAGATGACTTTCTTATTCTCCCTCTTTTTTAGTAAACTTTCTCTAACCCTGTCTATCCGTTGCTTCCTCTCTGTATGCCGAACACAAACACACACTTACACACAAACATCACACTCAGCAGCTGTTTGTAAGATACAGCAGAGAGAGAGAGAGAGAGAGAGAGAGAGAGAGAGAGAGAGAGAGAAAGACCCACCCATGAGGTGAGCTTTAGCTTTGCTCTCCTTCAGGCATTTACTGTCAACAATTAACACACACACACACACACACACACACACACACACACACACACACACACACACACATACACATACACACACACTGAACTACTGTTCATCGTGCTGGCATTAACATTAACACCCAGAAATAATTACACCCATGTGACTCATTCTAATTGGGAGATTAATTGCTCAACTCTTGCCTTCTTTGTCTCCCTTTCATGTCTGCTACGGTTGTTATGAACGTGAAGTAATAACCTTGCTTCTTACCTGAGAACACCTGTGTTCCGTTCTGCAGTATCAAAGATCTGAAGGTCTGCCAGGCCCCCATCAGGTGGCTAAGGAAACCCCGTGCATCTGTGAGCTCGCCTGTCGCCAAGCAGAGCAGAGAGAGAGTTGATCGCAGGGCTTGTTGCTGCTTCATACACACACCACTTACACACACACACATGCATGCATGCAAACACACACACAGACGCGCACGCACACACACACACACACACACACAATAACAGTTTGAAAATTACGCTCACATGCATAAAAACTGGCAGTTTCCAATAGGTTGACAGTATAATTGCTCATTGCGGAGGGCTGAAATATCTAAACATCTTGTGGTGGCTGTCATATAATAATGGAGACATTTGTTAATAGCTACCTAGGCAGCCATCATCAAGTGCCGTTAGAGTGACAGTTGTGTGAGTAAAAGAAAATTTGAAATTTGAGGTGTGGCTCAGAAAAAAAATGTAGTTGAAATGATGCAGTGGACTTTTCTGGCCTACTCTCTCCTTGAATACTTTCAATAAGGCTCTTAATCCCAAATTGCCTCAGTGGAGTTTATTAGAGTACAGGAGCAGGACACTGGGGTTAGGTTTCCCTGGTGTGAATGTGTGTTGTGGTGGGCTTTTGAAGCAGGGCATTTCTGAAAAAGAGCATCCTGTACATTCTGTGAAAACAATCCCCAGAAAGATCAACACATTTTTAAACCGCAATCTTGACCCAGTTGTTAATGCATCATTTTGTCTTGTATTTCTGCCTATTGACTGTCTGAAATTATCTCGAAATGAAATGATATTTAAATGTGTGCTAATTTATAGCAATCCCCCCATCGTGAGGATTATAATGTCCATTTGGATCTGTTTTATTGAAACAGTTATTTTCTTTCTCACACACTTTCAAAGAAATACTGTATGTTCAGACGAAAAGCACTTAATATCAATAGCAGTTCACTCACACACATAACTGCACACATGCTCGATCAAGTCACAAACTCACACATACCCAGTGGTGGAATAGGACATTCTGTTATTCCAAGAACAAATTTGAAGAACACGGGGTGAGAGCACATTGAACACTTTCCTAATTTCTTACACACACGCACGGAGGTGGTTGCACAAAGACAAACGAATGTGTTGCAAGGACGGGGGGCACACATGCAGTCACACACAGGTACACGCACCTGTGCAAACACCCACAAGCCTGTATACTCACCAACAAACATCATGAGCACGTCTTGCGTGCAGAGCGATGTGACAGTTTTGAGAGCTCAGCAGGGTTGAGTGGTTCTTTCTTATTCAAGGTTTGTGGTTTAAGGTGATCAAAAATGAACGCAGTCTCAAACGAGACAAGACTGGATGAGCGGGGAGACTTTGGGCTGCTCTATGGTGCCTCGGAGTGTGTGTGTGTGTGCGTGCAAAATGGAGGAGTGCATGGGTACTGTTTCTCACGAGAGCCATTTTTATAATGTCAGATGACATAAATCATGAGGCTGACAGCACCAAATGGAGGAGTAGATATGAGCCAGATCTGTCTTGGTGGTGACAAGGTGAGAGACTGGAAAACAGAGACCGTTTGCTAAATTGATGGTTTAGTCATTTAGCAGCTTTCAATGTCATCAGCCTGATTTCCCCTTGCTTCTCACCTCCTCCTCCCACTCTCTTTTCCTCCACCTCTGTCCTCTGTCCCTCTCCTGTCATTGACTGCTCAACAGACTTTTCAATGTCTCTCTGTATTCCCAGGACATAAACGGTTGGTCATGCTAAATTAACTTTTTCTCGAGCTCTTCCATTCTTTCATTTAATGTTTTCCCTCTGTTATAATTGTCATACAGTTCCCATCTGCCCTTGCCTCCTGCTCTGCATCTAGTCAAGGAATGAACAGACAATCAGGTTGATGATGCTCAATATTTTGTATCCTCATCTCTTTGAGAAGGTTTTCATTTGCCATTTATTTGTGTGTTTGTTTGACTATCAGCGGGATTATGCTAAAACAACCGGGACGATTTTCATGAAACTTGCTAGAGGGACGGGGCATGAGCCAAGGAACTTCTAGATCCAAAGGCAGATTCAAGATTTCTTATTTCTTTAACATTGTATGAAATAGGGTTTTAATGGACAGATTCATTAACTTTCCTTGAAATACACAGGACTGTAAATCAGGCATATTTATGATAATGGTGCGTTTTATATGGCGCCTTTCTACCTTAATGAAAATCAAAGAGCTACAATGTTGCCTCATTCACACTCACATTCACACACTGCAAGGTGCCAAGTTGCTAACACATTCACACACATTAATTCGATGAGATATGAGGGGTTCAGTGTTAAGACTCAAGGACATTTTGGCTTGGTCTCTGAAGGAGCTGGGGTTCAGACTAGTAAGGCTGAGATTACCAGTTGGCCACTCTATACCCTTATAGCCATATTTACAGAAATAACACCTATTAATGTGTCGAATTTAGTGCAGATTCTGATGGACGTTGCCCTGCTATACCTTTATCACACACCCCTCCCCCACCCATTCATGTCACTATATTCATTCTGTTATTCACCTTACCTAAGGGATTTACACCGCTGCGTCTCTTTCCCAAGTAACAGTTCTGCCTCCTCCTTCATGGAAGCTGATAGTGCAAGCCTGTCGAGGACGAAGGAGGATAGAAGAATATGAGTGAAGAGCCTCACTGTTCATTCATAAGAGAACCTAACACAAATGTAATGACACTGTACCACGCACGCGGTAAAATGAGCTTATAGATTATTCAACTTTAATGAGATAAAGGATCATTGTGATTAAATGGAATGAGATGAAATATGTAAATGAACCTCAGAGGTAAGTGATATAAAGAGATAGTCTTCCCTCCCCAGCTGATTATATCGAGTTTTCTATAATTACTTTTTGATCAGTCAGCAAAGCATGAAAGGAAATATTTAACATAATTCAAGCACACAATACAATTAGTATGTTAAGTTGCTTTGGAAAAGATGAACATAAATTAAATAATCTTCAGGCACTACAGTTCTCCAGAAAAATTTGATTTGTCGTCTTCAGCCTGATTGATTCCTGACAGGAGCAATCAAATCTTAGAGCCAGATCCCGGAGGAGAGCAATCCCAGAAGACACATAAACAGTAAGGTCATGCGACCTGAACACTGCGAAACCAGAGACAACACATCCTGTTCTTTCCCAAAACACCACAAAAACAAGCACTGACAGCGAGATAGAGAAAGAACATAACATAATGAGCAATGAGTATAACCTGAAGCAGACGAGACTAAAACAGACTAAAACCAGACAAGTAATAATCATGGCCAGAAACATTTTCATCAAGAAGTGTGATTTGAATTGGATTCAATAGTGTTGCAGTGGGATTTTCTGCTGATTGGCAACACTTCAGTAATACATATAAGGCATTTAGAGGCCATGTGTTATTAAAATACCTGATATAATGACAGAAATGTTATCTTCAAATCCAGAAAAACACCCTCCTTGGACTTATGACAAATCATTTTTGCCTTCTATTTATAAGAAAAGGTAAGCTCGTACTAAAATGTCTACTTTTAGTACGAACATCCTAATGTTAATAGGTGTTTCGTTCACCCATGCTTCACCCTTCCAACAAGTTTGCTGTAGGGGTTGTTTTTGTGTAATCCTGCGTAAACCAACAGACCCACACAACCACACACACAAACCTCATTGGTGAGGTGAGTAAACCTACTGACTAAGACAGCATAGTGACATCAATTAGATTGAACACCTTTAAAAGATGTAAACCATAAAAAGAACATGTTGATGTAAAACTCAGAATAACTAATAAGTAAACCTGTGAGTTTATATTCCCTTCACCATTTCCCTTCATGTGTTATCTGCATTGTCATTCTGAAGTATATAAGTGGGTAAAGGTTTTAAGAATTGTGTGTGTTAATGCATCTGAATACCTTTAAAGTTTGTTGTACTTTTTTTTCTTCTAACATTTGTGAATAATGGTCCTTTGTTTGTTTGTAGAACCTAAGCTGCCATTTTTTCTTAGTCTTGAAAAGGGGGTTTTTATTTGCAAGAGACCACACTGGTTAAATTATGGTCAAGTAAAAAATACATGCTTGTCTTCTCTCTTCTCTCTGGGTGATACACTCTGCAGTAGGATGTGCAGGAAGGGAGGCTGAGAGCAATGTAGGGTGAGAATGGGTTGAGCACGTATGCGTGTTTCTAGTAATCCTGTGTGTGAGTGCGTGTGTGTGACTGTGTGAATTAGAGGCCATGCTTGAGTCTGAGCGTGTGTTTACAACGAAATAAGTATGCGTGCTACTAAGGCTTAGCTGATGTTGTGTCCCTGGGTGTATGTGTGAGAGAGAGAGAGACACTGAGCAAGTCACACTTTCCGTGAGTATTTTAGCCTGTCTGTTTGTATGTTTGCCACTTTCTGACCAAGTCCGGGGTGACCCCGTGTCGCTGTGTGTGTGTGTGTGTGTGTGTGTTTGTGCATGCATGCCTTTGCGTTTCGAGTGATGGCAGCCCAGACTCCCACTGTTCACCCATCTGTCCCCACCAGTCCAAAAGCGAGATCAGAAAGAACACCGCTCCGAGAGGGGGTGTGCGTTTGCATGAGTGTGTGTGTGTGTGTTTGTATACAAATCGGTGTGTGATTTGTGTGTGTGAGCTTGAGCTCCTGTTCCTAGGGCAGTTGCAGTCTGTGGAATAACTAGGTAGCACGGTGCCAGTGAGTGCGTGCCAGATTAGAGTACCCCCTACCAGCAGCCCAAATCAACTGCCTCATCGGGACATGTCATGCGCACACACACATACACACAGACTTCCCATATACACGCACACAGTCATGCTCCCATCAACAACACTGATCGGCGAAGCGCAGAGCTCCAGTGTAAATTGTTTTTCTTTTTTAGGGAATGTGTAAGAGTTTACATGTTTCAGTTGGCTTCATCTTTTTAGGCTGATAACTTCCTCTAGAAGGCTTTTTCTTCCCACTCAGGACTGCGTACAAGATGTTCTGTGTCATGACATCTGTTTATTAAAGCTTTAAATCTGTGCTAAATTATCATACATCTTAATGGCATTGTCAATTTTTGAGCTTTAATTGAGCAACCATGGGTCCCTTATCTGATTAAGCAAATGCATCAACAACTGCTAAAATTAATGGTTTAGGCCATTAAAGCTAATTGTCTTTATTATTCTTCTAGAAGCACAAAGATAGAAAGTGCAGTAATCACTTGGTATTAGCTGGGTGGAAGAAAATATATTTGTAGCAATTCCTTTGTGACCCACAGGAGACTTTGGCAAAGAGAGATTGTCTTTAGGCATTTCATGTTCCAGAGTGAATTTTGTATGTAATTAATAAGTGATAGCTTGTGTGCATGTCATTGTAAATGTGGTGACTTTGTTTTCGTTGGCATCCTCTAATCATTAGAAGCGACATAAAAAGCTTTCCCATATCAAAGTGTCATCTGTTCACCCGCAGTGTGTGTGCGCATGTGAGTGAGTTATAAGAGCATTTTGATCAGCGCGATGGCATCACATACACAGTCCAACAACATT
This sequence comes from Macroramphosus scolopax, assembly GCA_901007825.1. Taxonomy (NCBI): domain Eukaryota; kingdom Metazoa; phylum Chordata; class Actinopteri; order Syngnathiformes; family Centriscidae; genus Macroramphosus; species Macroramphosus scolopax. The sequence continues at coordinate 56,097 of CAAKHC010010887.1, forward strand.
GACTGTAACCAAAAGGGAGCCAAAATAATAAATCACCTCCAACCAAAACAAACTAAAACAGAAACCAACCATCTATATATGCAATTTCAACTCTTTCTAAAATCAGGAATTGGCACACACACCATGGGCTTGTCAAATCTTGATTAAATGTTTTGATGAAAAAGTAAGTAGTTTAATTACATCAGTCAATTCCTTGTTAATTAACAATAATCCTTTAATGAAAACCTGTATATATTTTGATTTAATGTTTACCGGTAACCATGTCAGACTTGCCATAACAGTGAAAACAGCAAACATGCGGTCACACACAAATATAGTGTACAAGCATGAAAAAAAAAACAATGAAAGCGTATTATGGCTTACTGAAATAATATCTAAATTTATTTTTCTTTCAGCTTGTCAATTTTAATACAAATTTAGAAAAGCACCTCATCGTTGTGTTTCATTTGTATGAGTGGGTTGCTATGCTGCAGCTTCAACATGTCTGTGTGTGTGTGTGTGTGTGTGTGTCTCCATGGCACATACACATACATTTTCTGTTTATCTAGTTGTCATGAGCCACACTGTATAGTTGGGCCACCATTAAAAGTACTTAGAGGTCATCTTCTACCCAGGAGAGCTCTCCTCCGACCAAATGAAAATATGCACAGAGCAGACATTATAATGCGTGTGTGTGTGTGTGTCTTCTGTTTGATGTAGTAGTGTGAACATGAAGTTGGATCTGTGACACACAGAAGGAGACTGTGTCTTCATTTGTGTATATTTCCTATGGTTGCTAGTGGAAACCAGAAATTGAAATAAAACCAGGGGTAAATAACTAATTTACTCCAAAGCACTTCCCTGTCATGAATGAATGCTATTTGTCATACATCATTATCACTCCTTCACTCCCGCTCACTCCAAGTCATCTTATCAATCCAGCCCCAGGTGTCTGCTGGTGTGTCTGTTTGTGTGTGCATGCTGTCACACATTTTCGTGATTCATTCTTCATAACTGCCAAGTCTAACGTTTGTTATTGTATGAAAGAGTGATTGTCATATCCATTGCAGGTACATGCACCAACACACACACACACACACACACACACACACACACACACACACACACTTGG
>CAAKHC010010888.1:0-21880 GCA_901007825.1 Macroramphosus scolopax
CTAGCAATGATCTTTCCAGAACATAAAAAACACAGCACGTTATTCAGTTCAGTTTTTGGACAATAACAACACATTGATAAAGTACTTAGGCTTTAATACATCAATAACATTATCTAACCCAGGGGTTTTTTTGCTCTCATACCAAGTGGTGAAGATGCAATTGGTGTTCACACCATGAAATGGTGTGAAAGGGGGGACTGTTGGGGTTTTACACATTTGCTTAGCTAGGTTTAGTATGCTACCATGTGTAGTCAATAATAATGTTATTGTGTAATGCTTACTCATAAGGACGTCTATGTATCTGTGAAGAAGATAAGGAAGAGGAGTGGAGAGCAACTAGGTCCACCAGAAGACAAACATTCCATTCATTCTAGTGATTGTATTACTAACAGCATTGCAGAGAATGACCTCCACAAGATGTTTATTGGTCGGACTTCATCCAGTGATTCTCAGAATTCCCAAACAAACAGAGGGCGCTGTGAGGTCAGTGGTCGGCCAGGTTTAGGTAGTGTGAGGATGTGTACGAAGCGTAACACTCATAGAAGTTGCTTCGTCCACATTCAAGCACAAGTTGTGGGTCGTAAAGATGAGAAACACAGAATAAGAAGAATGACTCTTTGACCCTGAGGTCACCAGGAAGAACCAGAGGAGCAGACTGAGGAAGTACGACAGATACCATGAACAGAAAGGCAATAAACTGATGTGTTATCTTGAACTGTGCACGGACCTGAGGATGGACAGTGAAGTATCCCACCTAGTTTAAGCCAATAGGAAAAGATGACACCCATGTATGAAGGTATATAATGTAATGTTGAGCAAGGCTCGGGGTTCTTGAGGCTCGACTTTTTTTTGGGGCTCAGACTCTTGTCTGAACTCTCCAGCCTCAGGAAACCTCAGCTGAGCGATATTCATTGATGCTTGTGAGAGTGAGTGCTGCAGCATTCACATTAATTAATTGTCTACTTCAGGCTATACCTTTTAAAAATGTTAAATGTTATATATGAATGATATATATGCAATATTATGAATTATTAATAGTAATTTGTTTGGATAAATGCTACCTTGTTAGCTATTCCTCATCATTACAACATGCTACTTATCTCTAGCCTTGCCTGCATTTGAAAGTATTTATACCTTCAACCTTCATTGTGTGTGTGTGTGTCTATTATAGTAAAGTAATAAGTGATACCTGGTCCTTGGCCCGGCTCTCTCTATCTCTGATATGAGCGGTCACAATTCTCTCTGTTTCTTCGCGCAACATCGGGAAGCAGTCCAGCTGAAAACACGTCACACAGTTAATCACCCCGTCCACATAAACAATGTGGAATTATAAATCTAAAAAGAACATAATTAGATCACCTGTCCCTTCCCTCTATTTTAATCCTTTCTCAATACACATTTCTTGAGTTCTTCCCATTGTTCCCACCCAATAATACATAACTCTCAGCATTAGTCAAAACCACAGGAGTTACCTTGTTGGAGCACTGGCGCACGGTGTTGATCAGCTCCTGGATGACCATGTCCACACACTTGACACAGGGCTCCTTCAGCTTTATCACCTGCTTCTTCACTATGGCCTCAAATGCCATGTCGGGAGTGAAAAGCCCAGTCCTGAAGAAGAAAGATACAACGGTGATGAGAAGTCTTTCTTCTATACACATATTGGTTATATGTACTGTATGTAAGCTATTATTAGATGCATTTATACTTTTATGATACTGCCCAGCAGAAAGTGGAGAGTTTTGGAGGCTACGTTGAAACTGCTTTTGTCTGTGGTACTAAAGAAGTGGGAAAGTAGAATTTGGTAGATGATTTCCTACCTGATACCGTGGATGTTCTTGATGGCGTAACTGATCTCACGACGCATCTCCTTCTCATCACACTCCATCTGAGGGGAGCAGAGCGGAGGAGTTTAAACAATGGACACAAAGAACAGGAACAGCATGACGGGAGAAGGACGATATAAAAGGAGCAATTAGGAGGTAGAAAATATAGAAAATCTGCCAGTTTAAAAAGGGTTTGATAATGATGACGCTCGTCAGGGAGTAGTCAAGAGAAAATCTCAATAATCAGAAGATCAGAAGCTATCATGCAGGATGGGTGAGGAGTCGGGAGGAAACAAAGGAAGAATGATGCAATCCTATTCTGTCATATTTTCAGCTTCAGCATCTTGAACAAGGTCAAGGGGAGCTTAAATTATACAGTTGAGAAATGACACATGATGGGATTCCAACAGTTGGCCGGAATGTTTTGAAACATTCATATAAAATGAAACGCAATGTCATGTTCACATAATGTTTCGTGAGGTATCACCTTGACCAGTTCGAACGGGAAACGCTCATGGAAGATGCGGTTGATTTTCGCTCCTCCTGACAGCTCAACTGTATCCACCTGGTCTCCTGAACCCTCGATCCTCTTCTCAAAGTCCACAGAGAACTGCTGCACCATCCTGAAACCAAACAATGGCAACTGCTTTATAAATAAAACCAGCAATGACTTCTGACATGTGAAATACAAGACGGTGAAGAAATGTGAATGAAGGGATTCATGGAGCATAAATTCTGTAGTATAAACATTTTCTGTGAACTAAATCCGATGTAAATGCTTTTCCTGGGAAAAACGGGGTACTGACTGCAACAGCTGCTTGGTTTTGCGGGACGGGTCATCTGGTCGGTATCCCCGGTATTCCTCGGCCTCCTTGTCCAGAGCCAACAGCTGGGACTGCAGCTTGCTGCGGAATGCTGGCAGGGTGTCCCGTATATGGTTGGTCAGTTGCTATAGAGACAACGAAATACCAAAGAACCATCAATAAGCACATTATCTTATGGTAATTTATAGATTTCTCATTGAAGTACAGAACATTTCTGTGTAATTAAAGATGATGCAACATTCATGCAATAAAAATACAGAGAAAGTTAGTGAACGCTTGCAAGGATAAATTATTAGGAGATGAACTGGAAAGAGTGAGTGTGGGTTCCACCTACTGACAGTCTTGTATCACCCACACTGACGTGTCATACAAGGGAAGCAAGAAAAAAAAATAGGCCAGCCTCGTATTAATTATGTAAAGTGCAATGGGGGTAAATCTGTGATCACCTGGTTGAGCACTTTCTGCAGCCGTGGGGTGCCCATCTTTTCAGCCATGTGCCTGTAGGCCTGGTGGGAGAAGAAGAACTTCCTCTCAGCTTCCAAAGCTGCTTTGATGTCTTTTCTCCCATCAATGTCCTTCTGACTGCGATTCACCACCCCAATATAACCTGGGAATGCATAAAAAAGGGACACAAATTGAGAAAAATAATGAATCAAGGGGGACAACAATTCAATCGCACGCTTAAACACCAAAAGTATGAAAAGAGATGAAGTGAGTCTGGTTGGCGTCGGTCGTCTCTAAGAAACGCACCTCTACGCAGCGGCAGCAGCTTGTTCTCCAGTACATCTCGGGCATCCGTGCCCTCGTCCATCAAATCCAGTTTGGTGATCACTCCAATTGTCCTCAGGCCTAGGAGAGAGGGTGCGACAAAGAAAGGACGCCGTGGAAATATTGAAATGCTCTTTGGCAGATTGGGTTAGTCTTTGTTTGCTTTATTTTCATGTTGAGAAAACAATTTCATTGACTTTTCCACATTCGCTACATGCAGTCATCTGCTCCTCGTTCCATTCTTCTCCTCCTCTTCCATAATGCATCCACTCTTTCTTTCCGCCTTTATGCTCTTGTACTTAATTCTACACTTTCCTCTCCTTCCAATCGGGGCCAGGATAAAGCCACTGTGGGGATAAAATGAACTGCTATGCCTCTATAAGACAGCCCACAACCACTGTCCAGACTTCCTGTACACCGCATGTGTATATTATTTCCTTTAAACACCCTTAAGTGACACGAGAGAGCACAGAGCTGCATATGTTAACTAAAGCCTCAGAAACCCACCAGTGCTCCTTAGCTGGCTTCCTTATTGCAGAGTGAACCTTCAACGTTCCTCGTCCCCTCTTTTTATCTTAAGCATCTCTCTCGCCCTCTACTTTTTGTCCGCATTCACCTCACACTCCTCCTTCTTTGATTCAACCTTCACGCTACAATCCTCCATCCCAAGTCCTCCTCCTCCTGTTTTCCTCCTAGTTAATTCATCCTCTGGTCCTCTGCTATGTCACCCTCCCCTGTCTGAAGGTCAAACGCTTTGAGAATTATATTAAGTTGATTAGTTCCTCCTTCCTAAATCATCCACCTTCTCCCGTTTGCAGGATCTCCTTTTCCTCTGCTATATATCCTCTGTGATTTCTTTGCCCTCCATTCCTTCATTTTCCCTTTTCTTCCATTCGTCTTTTGATGCCCCCACACACACATCACACGCCCACTGCTAATAATAAAGGGAAACATAATCGATCCAGATATTCTGTTTCCACATTCACAGAGGTCAAAGCACAAGGTCAAAGACAGCGCCGTCACTGGAGCTGTTTTGTCTTGCTGAGAGTGGCTTCACGCACCACAAGACACCCATTTCCTGTCTCTATCTCCTTCCATTTCTCTGTTTCTATCCATCCTATAGCATCCCAGTTCTCCCCCTCTGCTTACCCTGGGTGTCAACGTCCTTTGCCAGTTTCAGGGCATCAGAGTTGGCAAGGTCGGTGTTGGCCGGAGTGACGGCCAAGATCAAGCAGCTCTCTTTGGTGATGAACTGCATGATCATGTCCTTGATTTGCTGCTCGATGTCCACAGGCTGGTCTCCAACCGGCACCTTGGTGATCCCCGGCAGGTCGATGAGAGTCAGGTTGAGCACTACGCAGTCGGAGGAATACAATAGGAGAACTCATTACTGTAACCTATTGTTAGTTTAAGGGGAATCTCCTTTAAATAGATTTAACTATGACTGACTATTAATGCATATCATTATACAGATCATCTTAGTATCACTAATAACAATTATACTGCACTATTTCGATGTAAGGATTGTCTGTTGACAATCCTCATCATTAGCCGCCTGTTAGTTGTATCATTACTACATTAACAGGCTAATTGTTTTCAGTTGGTGCAGTCAGCTAGCCTATGCAATTTTTATTCAATTTTATGACATTATTCAAGCAATGAGCAAGACTGATGATTCACATCTTGTCACAATCTATCTTAATTTAACATTGATATTGTTTGCTGTTACTTGTTATAAAAAAGAAGGAAACTGAGGTGTGGTCTCGCACCGTTTGGGGAGTAAACGCGCAGGTTGATGGGGACCGGAGAGATGCCTTTGTTGGCACCGGTGACACGGTCTGTCTCTGCTTCGATCTCCTGGCGCACCTCATCGAAGTCTGTAAACTTCTTCCCTTTGCAGTGAAGGAATTCAGCCCATTCTGAAGAAATACATAGCAGAGATTAGTGGTGCCTCTGCTTCAGATGCCTTAGAGGGAAGTAAAGCCAGTTAGCATAGAAAAAACAGCATAATTTAGAAGGAAGGAGGGGGAGATTGTATTTGTTTGTGTGCCTGCGTGTGTGGGTGTATTAATGTGTGGGCACCCACCTGCAGTGGCGCTGATAAGCTGCAGAACCAGGGGCCTGCGGGTGACAATTCCAGATCCACGAGGCAGGAAGTCTCTGAGGAAAAAGAAGCCAATCCAATCTCTTGTTATCAAACAGATGACAGATGTAAACATTATCAGAGTGTTGGCCTGGCTATAGTTAGCATCAGGATGTTTTAAACCTCAGGATTTCTCCTGGTTTTCTTGAAGGGCAATTTTTCGTTTAATTATACCCATATATCAGCTATTCTTGAAAAGCCAATATCATTCATCTCTTAATCTGAGTGGAGTAGTGGCCATTTTAAAACACAGCAACTCTTGTAGCTTTCAGCTGTTACTGCAGCAAACGGGACAATCTGACTGGATAAACAGCAGGTCGAAATGAAGAGCTGAATCGCTGACACGGAGTGTCCTCGTTTAAAAACCGATGATATCGCCATTTTTCTGGGGGCTTCCATACTGAACGAGTGTGTGTGTCTGTCCACTAACATTTGTGCCCATGCATTTTGCAGTTATACCACACACCTGACAGCCATCACGACGCCTACCTCCTATGCAAAGTCTGTTCCAAGAATCCTTATTAGCACATATCGACCTTGGGAACTGCAGCAAGTGGGACGAGTGTAAAAAGATGACATTTCTGTCTGCTTCCTGACCATTCAGCTTCTTGTAGAATGAGGTCTGGACAGATGGACCATTACTCAGCATCACGACCATCAATGAGAACAGGATGAAATCGATGCACCCATCTGTTACTGAACACTTGTGTGTTCAGTCGCAAGACTACTTGGTTGAACTACAGACAACCTAGTAAATGATATAGGAAGTGACTGCAGCTTTTGGAAAATGGTGGTGAAATAAGTAAATCCAGCAATCTAATAATGTTCCATCACAGTGGCTGAGATACTTTTTGCATGAGCAATGCTCCATATACACTGGATCCTACACTTCCCATGATGTTACTCAATACCTTCTTTCATTAGACCTCCCTGTCTGTTAAATTCAAACTCTATAATCCATAATACAGATAATGTCAGTTTTCTCTACATTTTTTCTCCAGCTGTCCCTTTAATTTGTCACATAATCATATATCAACTGGAAAAGACAGAGCATACAATGTAACAGAATAAATCTTTTTTCTGCAAATTGTTAGATTAAATGATTAGCACATCTCTTCCCCATATTCATTGGCACTAAAATTAGTCCTCAATTAAAAACTACTCAATGTAATTTAATAGGATATCAGTTCAAATTGCAGCTGCTGATAAATCTGTGTTTTATATCATTTGTGTCTGTTTTTAGAATGTGAGTTGACACTGCTGCATGAACCAAATCACATTATAACACAGAACATCAATAGCACATGATGGATTTGAGAGTGAGCTTGGAAAGTACAGTCATGAATATTTCTGAGACTGAGAAGGAGCCCGACTGCAGTTGGTGCCGATTGGGCTGAGATCCCCAAGGTGCTGCTGTAACCTAAATACTGCTTCAGTCCCCTCTTAGTAGCCACAGGATAAGGTTGTGTGTTTAAAATGGTGCATAACTTAACTGAAGTTCTCTGCTCATCAGAACGTGCTACAGCATTGACTTAACGCGGTGGAGAAGTGTTTTGAACTCTGCATATAGAGCCCATAGGCTTCTTATGTCATCCTCAAGGTTAACGACAGAAGGGATTATCCTATTTCTGGTGGTCATTTTTACCTGCCTACAAAGTTCTCCAGCACGGAGCTTTTTCCTGCACTCTGGCCGCCGACCACTGCGATTTGCGGCAGGTCCAGGTTGCACGAATGGCCGATGGAGCTGAATGCATCCTGCAGCTTGTTGACCAGCGGGATAAGCTCCTCCATGCCACGGTTTCCCATGGTGCCTTTAGACGGAGGGACTCGAGATCCGCGAATGGAGAGAGAGACGAGGAGGGGGGATGTGCTATATTAGTCCAGGATACCGCGGTGCTTGTTGATGTAGTGAAGTCATCTAGCCGCGTACCGCCCCGAGCCAAGCAAGGGTCGGACCGACTGTAGAAGCAGGGACAGAGAGAGAGAGAGAGAGAGAGAGAGAGAGAGAGAGAGAGAGAGAGAGAGAGAGAGAGAGAGAGAGAGAGAGAGAGAGATGTGAACAGACACGGACAGACAATTGCGCAGTTGCTTACCACCACCACCACCACCACCATAACCTCTCTCCCCCTCTTCCCCCACCTCCTCTCTTCGTAAACCACAAATACACGCACACATACATACACACACAAACACACGGACACACATACACACATTCAAAGCGAGCCACACGAAGCATATAGTTTCAAGGACATTTGGTGTGTGGAGCTGCATATTGAACAAATCCCTCCGCTCCGCCAGACAGAACTATACGCTTGATAAATGCAAAACCAAGCATCGTTATCTGCATGCACATACATTAAAAATACAAAATATACTGTGTTTCTTGTTAAAATATAACACTCAGAATGACTGATTGCAGTGTGGTGTTGTTGTCAGCCTACCCCGCCTCAGGATTTGCTCGCTCTTTTGAGTGTCCGATTGTCCCGGTCGCTGTCCAGTGCTGAAACGACGCTCAGATCAGCCAGCAAAGACGAGTGACAAGACCCCGGACGATTATACAAGCACCACCTGCTATGGCGGTGCATCGGCTGGATATGAAATTCCTGTGCGATAACTGTGTTTGTCTGCGGGCTTCGTTCGGGTCGGCTGAATGTCAGCGCGGTCTCATCCCGTGCACAAATTCGCCGTTGACAGATTAATCATTTTCCCCCTCTCTCCTGTCCTCGGTGTAATTGAGAAGCTGTGCCTAGCTTCTGCAGTATATCGACGCAGCGGAGGACCAATGAAAAGCGCGGGATTGAAAACGTGATCGGGAAACGCGGCGCCTCATTGGCTGCACAGGTACAGGTTAGGCCTACCTGATTCCGCCCCCTGTTTACATCCGTGCCATCTCTGCCGTTGTGAGTCATGCGGCACGGCTGCGCATCGCTGCAACAGAGGAGGTGGATGCGCTCCATCAGATCCCTGCAGTAGCAGCAGAAACCAACTGTCGTAAATGTCCCCGTTTCATTCAATCTGCACGTCATGTCATGTCGCCCTTCGTTGTGCATATTAAAATGCAGCGTTAGAGCGATGTGTTTGACATTGACATTGCTTGGACATGAAGGGTTTCCTTTTGTAGAAAAAAACGGGTGATGCTGGGTACCAGATTGTCACTGCAGGCCGAGGCTGGTGGGGGCTGTCATGTGAAAAGGACCCTGTCATCCTTCCTTTACCACCCTATGGCAATATCTGTGCCACTCTAACACATACAGATAGGAAGACATTTCCCACACTGTTAGCATTCCTGATAATGAAATCGTCTAGGTAAGAGATGTGAGTTACTATGTAACTGTATAACAGACAGGCTGGTTGCAGATGTAACATCTGTACAGCATGACAGGCAACGCTCCATTTGTGGATGATGGAATTTCCTATGACAGTAAAATCTGGATTAAGTCTTTGCCCTGTTCATTCTGAGCAGGCCTCGAAAACCTGTCAACACATGTTGTAGTGAGCTGGAATAACACTAGATGGCAGTGGCGATTTAACCAGCGAGGTAGGTAGGTTATCTATTTATCTATGCATCTATTACCATTGGTCCTCATGAAAAGTAACAGGTAGTAATGTAGGAGTACTATATCAGAGGGAAACATTACATCTAAAATCAATGAAGTTATAATCATGTTCAAATTAATCTCGTGCCAAATATCCTGTTTCCCTAAGTAGCTGGTTTGAAAGTAGACTTGGTCTCTAGGTCAGTATTTGAGGCTTAAAAATAAAGCTGACCTGATCCTGTCAAACCATTAAAATGAGGCACTGAACGAGACAACGTAGCTTCTCAGGGACCACAGGTCGTTCTTTATTGGTTTGTGATCTGATTACCGAGGGCCTAAAACTGTCAATCTGAACATCTAACTGAAAGTAGGTGATCTTAATTAGATCAGACAGTACCATTTAGTTAGAAGACAGATCAATACACTTAGTGTGGCTTTAAGAAACTGCACTCTTCACATATCGGTAGCTGACAGACAGGGAATTGACAACGTTAGAATTGTAGAATGTATAGTATAGAATAGTATAGTGTATTGCGGATTATTATAGTACAGTACAGTACAGTACAGTACAGTACAGTATAGTGTGTACTTTTGTGTGGTATAATATGGTGGACTATAGTGTAGAGTATAGTGTAGTGTAGTATAGCATAGTCTAGCATAGCATAGCATAGCAAAGCATAGCATAGCATAGCATAGCATAGCATAGCATAGCATAGCATGGCATTGCATTGCATCGCATCGCATAGCATAACATAGTATAGCTGGTACTTTTATGTGTTAAAATATGGTGGACTATAGTATAGTGTAGTACAGTACAGTACAGTATAGTGTGTACGTTTGTGTGGTATAATATGGTGGACTGTAATACAGTACAGTATAGTATTTTATTGTGTAGTATAATATAGTGTAGTAAAGTATGGTTTATTCTTATGTAATATAATAAAGTACAGTATGTTTGTGTCTGTGTGTTTGTCTTTCTTTGTGTATTTTCACCAACACACAGATGGTCAGGAGCTGGTGGAAAACAGATTATTGGCTTCAGGTCAAAAAGAGGCCAGTGGGAATAGTTGTCTGCAAGTTAATTTCCCTGTGCCACTCCGTCATCACCCTCAATCATCCATCACCACGGCTCATTGCAACACTATGTTTGGACAGGATGATGTATTTGGACCGTGTGAGATCGTCCGGATTTCAAGCAGGGTTAGTGTTTTCTTTTCTGCGTAGCCCAACACAAAGTCACAGACTGCTTTACAGATTCAGCTGTTGAATGACGCTGCTTTGGATTTAAATCTGTTTTGCAGGAAACTAATTTAGTGGACAATGTCCTTTTTACCTTATTTAAATCAGGCCTCTTAGATGAGTGAGAAGATACTGTATAAGCTCCTTTCGGTTCAAGATAGCAAAACAAATCTTTGAGTTGCATGCTACTCATAGCTCAAATGTTTGAAGTGAAATTTGTCATTAATGGACATTTTTCCATCTTCCTTTTTCTAAATAAGTTTGGTGAAAGTCTCATGTCAAGTCATAGTTGGCGTTGTATACATTCCTTTATGTTAGAGGTCCTGTTGTTAAACTGTCATCAATAGGGGAAGACTGTGGCCCCATTACATCACGCACCTTTTAACAGCCCAGGACGGTCTGTGTTGTATGAAAAGAAGAATTTACTGAAAACGTTGAAAGTATGCTTTGGAAGAAGCAGAACCCTGTAAACCCATACTTATTAGAGAAGAGAACATACCTGGAGAGTGACTATATGTGAGGAGACATTACTGGAATTGCAATGAGCAGGAATTACATGATTTATATACTGTCTACTGAGATGAGCTCACCAAAGCAAGAGACACAGAATCTCTGCTACTCACAATGTCAATAGGATATGTCTTAATTTACTCTTGATTGAAATGAACTGATGTGATGTTACTCAGTGGTGGAGTTATTGACACTAAAGATTATCAAGCTATCAATGTGTTTGTTGCTTTTCTTAATCCTCCTCCTACTTTCTATTTATGTATGGGCTGGCGTTACTTTATTTTCAGGCTATCAGTACTTATGCCACGAAGTGTTCTTGGAAAAAAAGTTCTCGTGCCACGAAACCTTTAAACACAACATTACTGTGTTATATCATCGGTCTCATCTGTGTGTTTGTCTGCGCTTATTTGACTCTTTTGTGTTTTGCAAGTGCGTCTGCATCAATAATGAGAACCTCTGGTGTAACACCTGTACTGAGCTGTGCACAGGGTGTGCATGTGTGAGCCGCTGTGATTATACCCTCACAGTCACAGCACACAGCAGGTTATTATTTAAGGCTAAAACACATACACACACACACACACACACACACACACACAGTGGGTCTGTTTAATGAACCTGTAGTCCTACAGTCAGAATACCTAATATGTTTTTAATACATCAGTTGCTCCCTATGACTCAAGCTTAATGACTCATTTGAGTTTTGGCACCTTCCGTCACACTGTGTCACTCTTTCTTCTTCTAAGTGTGAACACAAACAAACTTTAGTTCCAGTCTGAGCACTGAGGCCCATTGTTGTGTCCAGGTCCGGTGGGAGGTTGTGTCCAAGGGTGTTAAACTACCGATTGCTGAACAGCGCTCCTACAACTCGCTGCTTCAGGTCTGCATTATGTTGGAAATCAACAAGCCACACTGGCACCTGTGTAAAGGCAGGTTACGCAACTCTTCACAGCTGTAAATGTACGTCTGGCAAGCCAGTAATTGCACAGTGATGTTGTTACTCAAGTTCAATTTTCAAGAGAACATTTTTGCAACCAACCTTCTCAATAAGATGCATTCTGTCAAATCCAGAATGAAATTATATTGGATGCTGTTCAAAGAATCATTTACTTTTCAAAATCTTTCCTGATTATGTAATCGCTCTGTTACTCTCCTCTGTTTTGTTTTTCATCTGTGATGGAAATGTCCCCAGGAGCCCTCCCCTCCTGTTCCTGTTGCATAACATTATATGATTCATATTCCAACACATGTGGCAGTAAAATGTCCCTCGAGAATTAAAGACTGGAAATTGGATTCTGCCAAGAATTCCAGGATTGCACTCGAGGCTCATTGATTTTTGACTGGTAATTTCTGATGGCTCTTGTGTTTATTCTCATATTAAATAAGAGCAAATACTGCATTATTTTTCTGAAACTACATGCCGCTGTGTAGCTGCCGTCTTTGATAACATCATTGTTTTGCATCCAGTAAGACAAGATCCTAACATTTCTGTTGGTCCCTGAAGGGGTCTCAAGATGAGCGGTCACAAAACCTGAGACTCGCAATACAAACAGGGGGAAAAGTTATTGTTTGTTGTTATTTTTTCTTGGGAAATACCAGATCATTTTCCCCTTTTTGGGACCTTAAGAGCCCTTAAAATGAATCAAACTAACCAAAGTCCATAATGAGGAGTTACATGCTCAGGCTGCTTCATTTTTCAGGGATTGGACACCAGAAGTATTTGACTTTAAGATTTACTGTACTAGCCTATTGAAATCATCTGAATGTTGCGGTTATCATAAACATCAGCAGTTGCAGTGGCAGAACTAATCTTGGTTTTCCATTATAAGTAGTATAACTAAACATTATACCTGATGTGTCTTATAGAAACATCAACACTGATAGTTGTAGACAGAATATACAAAATAATTCAGCATCATAACAGTCAAACTGTTGAACAGGAAAGTCTAATTAGAAACCAAGAATGAATAAGTGTTCAGACCACTATAGCGTGCAGTCATCATCGTCCATAAGTGTTTTGTTAACTTAAGGTTTGCATGTTTAGCATTTAAGCAGACGAACACCGAGTTCTGGCTCCCTGCTGAGCTGCTTCAGCGTGCAGAGAAAGATTGCCTGTGGAAATGCTATGTACTATTAAAGGCTGACAGAAGGGCCGGGGCTAATTTTTACAGAGGTCGTATTGTTATATAAGACACACAACTCACGGGGGAAGAAACCGTGACCTTCTGTGTGCTGTAAAACGGACAGGTTAACTAGCAGGCCGATCTCGTGGAACAAAACACGGCGTACACTGCCAGCTGCTTTTGAGGGGGATCTGGCAGTCGTTATTCACATGAAATATAGTTATGGAGGGAAGACACAGCATGTTAAGTTCAAAAAAGGGAAAGGAGAGGAATTTCTACCAGTTCACAACAGCTGCTAGGTCCGAACAGACCAGTATAATGCTTTCTGCACATTTACAATGGCTGCTCTGATAGTGATTTGCTATTTCCTCTCCATGTCCCAAAGAGAACCGAACCAGGTCCCAGATGTCTTACAGAGACGGATCGGACACGTGAGCCGCATGCTTGAGTTTGCTGAAAGACAAAAACAATGCTCTATGATGGGACCTGTGGGACTTCATGGTCCCCGGAGGATCATCCCCGCTCACGTTGTGGGTTCTGACCCCGTCACCGTTGGATGGTCTATAAAATTACACTGCAGGTGTTCATGTTGCCCGTGAGAATGAACTGTAAAAACAATGCTGATCCTCTGACCTTTCATCTACCGCAAAACAAGATTTCAGTTTGTCCAATGCTTTGGTGAACGTTTGCAAAACCAATAGAGGTCCTATCAGTAACTGTGCATTGAATCATGCACACTAAAGTAAAATGGAAACCATGATTAACATTATATCAGAATGTCAGCATCATAATTTTGGGTATGTTTGTATACTGACACTCTCATGTAACTCCACTGTGCTGCCTGAATAATTTTTATTTCGAAGATGTTTGTCAATTAAAAACAACAGAATACATGTTTTTATATCCTGCAGGATTCTGAAAGGTGTGGGCTTCGGTAGGAAATATGCACACGTTTACTTGTCAGCCAGCCAGCCTCTCTGTGGCATCTTGCAGCTGTGGAGCAGACAGGCGAGGAAGAGTGAGCCCTCAGGTCATCTGAATCACTTTTCATCGGGAATGAAGGATTCCCGGACTCCTCAACCCATCAAGTCCCAATTTCATTGTACGGTAAATCACGTGTTGCTTTAATTAATAGTAAAACTATTAGGGACGGAGGAAGTAAACAGCACTGCAGATGACAGCCAGTAGACACATAAAAACGATGCTGTCCAGTCAAAACATCCTGCGAAGACGTACCGACTGCTGAGACACAGTGAAAGAATCCTAAACAGGAAAAAACAAAAAAACGTAATTTGTGTATTTTTCCACTGAAACAGTGTGATGTTCCTACTCTTCCGTAGTTTTTTCTTTTTCAGCAAACCCACAAAAGAAGAAACATGTGGATCTTTCTTTACAAACACCTCACACCCCCTGGCTATTTCACTCCCCGCCACACTCCTGGTACCCTCCCACAACGCGACAGTTAACTGTATAAATATCCTCTCAGCATCGCTGGGAGTCAGACACTAGCCTGCACTGACCAGAGATACTGAGACCGGGGAAAGACCAGCACCAGAAAGGAAACACAAGTTTAAGTAGTCAAAAACTGAAGGGTCTCTCTTCTTCACAAAGAGATAGGAGGATCAATTATTCCATCATCCCAAACCAATTGACTCACTCTGACCCTCCAGAATGTGGATCCAGGTGTCTCTCTTGTGTCTCACCCTCTCAACGCTGGTCAGTCAAAGCCAGGCAGAAGAGCGAGCCTCCGCGTCCCGCTCCAATGACAATGTTGGACGTTGCCACTACACCTTCACAGTGGCCAGTCCTCAAGAGTCCAGCTGCCCCGGAGGCAGTGGGGGACCTGAGTTGGACGGCGTCTTGTCCCGGCTCACCTTGCTTGAGGCTCTGGTCAGCCGCTTGATAGCAGGAGGGGACAAACAGACCAGGAGTGAGGTTGAGGCTAATGAAGAGGAGGGTCTCCAGGAAGCTTACTCCCAGGTTACAGGAGAAAGGAACCAGCTGCAGCAGGAAAAGGACCGTCTGAACAGGAAGGTCCAGGAGCTCCAGATGAGGATGGCCGAGCTCAGCCAGGAGGCAGAGAGCCTCAGGCAGACACCCTGCCAGCAGACGGACACATCAGCGGGGGCTCAGTCTGACAACAGCAAAACACCTGCCAGTGGTACGTACCTGTAGATCATTGATTAAAGGGAAAGCCAGGATTAATTACACTGGTTTGCCCACTTGTTGCTTTTTTTTCCTATTAAATATCTTTGTAGTAAATTTAGACTATTAAAAGTCAGCTGGGCAGCAGGTCAGGTTGCAGTAGCTTCGCCCGGTTAATTAAGTACAACTCAGACTTCTCTTATGGAAAGCAGTTCCAGGGTTGTAGGGGAGCCTGCTGGGCTCTGAGGTAAAGACCCCACTGAGACTTAATGACGCCAGAATGTTAAGTTTGTCTCTTCTTTATCTGCAGCTCACTAACGGTTAATGCTGGTTATAACTAATCCAGTATATTACAATAAAACATCAGCACCACACATTACAGCCTCCTGATCATTAACATAAAGCAGCTAACACACTGAGTGTACATATATAGTTATTAGGCTGATGGCTAATTGTGTTTCTCCTCCATTTCATGTCTCCCAGATGGTGGCTATGATTTCAGTAACGGAACATACCAGGAGATGAAGGCAGAGGTTACAGAGGTGCCTGCATCCCACCTCCTTCCTGAGGGAGATCACAACTTCACCGGTAAAGTTTGATGATGTTGCGCAATGGTGGAGTGTTTGAAAGCAATGTAAATATACGATATCATAACATTTAACTCTGTTTGTCCTTTAGGTTGCGGAGAGTTGTTGTCAGTGGGAGATCCTGTGCTGCACAGGAAGGCTGATGGTATCACAGGGAAGTACGGAGTGTGGCTGCAGGACCCTGAGCCCCAAGGCTCTCTGTACACCAACAAGACTGTGTGGCGCATGGACACAGTGGGTAAAGACGTCCGTCAGCTCTTTGCATATGAAGATATGAATCAGTTCTCCCGTGGCTTCCCTATGAAGGTCCTGGTCCTGCCTGAAGCTATGGAGAGCACAGGGGCAACCATGTACCGGGGCTCCCTCTACTACCAGCGCAAACGCAGCCGCAGTTTGGTCCGCTACGACCTGGCCTCTGAGAGCCTGGCAGCTCGCCGAGATCTGCCTCACGCTGGCTTCCATGGCCAGCACCCTTACTCCTGGGGGGGCTACACCGATATCGACCTGGCAGTGGACGAACAAGGTCTGTGGGCCATTTACAGCACAAGCAAAGCAAAGGGCGCCATTGTGATATCCCAGCTGGACCCAGAGAGCCTGGAGGTGAAGAAGACCTGGGAGACCAACATCAGGAAGAACACGGTGGGCAACGCTTTCATGGTGTGCGGACGTCTGTACACGGTGGCCAGTTACACAGCCCCCAACACCACCATCAACTATGTGTTTGACACAGCCACCGACATGGGGCAGGCGGTCGCTGTGCCCTTCAAGAACAAGTACCGCTACAACAGCATGGTGGACTACAACCACGCGCAGAGGAAGCTGTACGCTTGGGACAACTTCCACATGGTCACCTACGACGTGAGACTGGGCAGGACGAGCGGCGGCAGCAGCTAAAGAGGACAAAGACAGAGGATGAAGGAGATGAATGACAAACGACACATAATCAGTGCCCATAAGATCACATAACAATAACGCCTGCAGTTCGATTCTGGCAATGGACGCTGTTACTCTCTCTGCTGTCGCCATAAAAAAGCTAATCTGTTTGTTTTTGCTAGTTTTCTATTGCCGTTGTAAATAATAGTGTATTACGACAGACATGTTTGTAAAGCAGACTAACGTAGCTGTGATGCCAGCCCTGATCATATCTGTTATCACTGCAGTAAAGCTGAACATTAAACATTGCTGAGAATCGTGAAATATATTTGTTACCTGTAAATAAAAGTGCATTTTTATAATTTCCATTAAAATGTAGATAATAGCACACTTGTTTGAGTCATTCTTGGATTTACCTTTAAAAATATGCAGTCGCACATCCCACAAATCACCGGTGTGATGATGTCATCTGTCCTCCACCCTGAGACTGAGACGGTGTGATGACTTATTATTGCTCACTATAGACGCAGGACAACAAAGCATGCACCGGTTATTGAAATTCTGGGCCAATATCAATATTGAAATTAACAATTTGGCCGATAGCCGACGCTGATAATGTTTTTTTTTCAGTCATTCATCACACTATCTAAACAAACATCATGCCGTGTTGTGTCAACAGAGAGGCTGTGGTTGGTATTATAGTACCACCTATTGGATCTTTTCCAAATCTGCAGTCTGGCAGGCTGAAGCTTGTCTGTGGTCGGCTCGAGTCATTTCAACAACATTACAAAGGCAAATAAGCCCAGGTTGGAAATAAACTGGAATTATCCTTTAAAGTAGAAACAAGCTATATAAAAATGGACCATTAGCATATAAACAAATTAACATCGCCCGCTGACATCGGTGAATCTCATCTGATTGGCTGCTTGTAGTCAACAAGGTGAAAATCAGATGATAGATCTTTGCATCCGTATCCATCTTATATAATGCTTTTACATGCATACAAATTAAGTATTTCATAAGATACGTACATGAAAATGATATCACGTAATGCTGTTGGGTAATAAGCTCTGTAATGAAGCAATAAAGGATCAACAATGATGACATTATATTTCTGTATTTTCTTTGATGTTCCGTATGTATTAAATACCAACTGGTAACAGTGAAGCACTTTGTAACTCTGATAAAGGAAGATCACATCATTAAAAATATAAATATTTATACCAGTGCATATGGTAATCTCACTTCCTTTAACCTCAACAAAAACAGAAGAAGTCCAATTATTTGCGTTTATAAAGGCACCCGCTGTGCATCAGTCGGTAGAGAGATGTTCATCCGTTTATCACCTCGTCGTGGTTTTATATCAGGCAGTGTGACCTTGGGCTGGACATTAATCCCAAACGGATCCAGATGGTGAAGGCCGGCACGTTGTGCTGTAGCCTTCAGTCGTCGGTGTATAATGTGAATGAAGAGCAGATTCTAAAGCTCTTTGGATAAAAGTGTTTTATAAATGCATCCTTTACACTATAAAAAGCTCATGCAGATTCATTCATAAGCGCCCAATAAAGCACAATATGTGTTTCTTCGTCAAGGCTCCATAAGTGAAATGATGATCACTTAAAAACTGGCAAAACTGTCAAATACTTTCAAAATCTTCAGGTCCTCTCAGTTGTAAAAATGATGTGCCAGTTTCTTTCAATGGGAAACAGATTTGTGGTCATATTCTAGTTGCACGCTGCCCTCTGTGGACGACTGTCTGCATTGCATTAAACATGCAGCCCTCTCAGCTCCACTGACAGATAGTAGGAATCTAAAAGTTGAAAGGCAAAACTGCACTGTAAGTGGAGATGGGATGAATTCTAAGGACAGTCAGGAGACTCAGAAACAGCTGGTGGAAACTTGGATGACTGTGAGTGGACCCCCCCACCCCTCCCCCCACACACATCCAGATAAATATACTGAACCTCATGTGGATTGTAACAGCGCAGTACAAAGCCACATCCCCTGACTTAGAAACCGTGTTGGAGATAAAATGATCATATTGTCAGGAAGCAGTGAAGTTTCATTTTCATTTCCTCTCACTGTGGTCTCTCGATCAGCTCACAGCTTACAGCTTCAGCTGACTCTTAAAGCCGCCAATAAAATACTGCTGTCGTCGAATGATGCCAATATTTTCCCTTCATGTCTTAAAATAGAAGCATAGAGGCAAAACAAATACACATTAGAATACAAATATATAAACAAAGCAAAACATCCATTTCATTCAGTATAATCCAAAATACAAAGTTCACTTTTTCAAACAGTAGGGATTTTTTTTAATTATACACATGCTACACATGTTCCCTTCACACCAAATCTAACGTCTCTAATCTGCGATCCACAGCCTGCCACAGACTCTGCTGAGTGTTTCTTGCAGCCTAATGAGCTGCAGGTCCTGCAGGCAGTCCCAGGTCACCCACAATCTTTCCACTAAGCTGTACTGGCAGTAGCCCATAGCCAAACCGCAGGCCACATCTGTCACATAGTGTCGAGCAAGCAGCAGCCGCGACAGGCTCACCAGGCTGGCCCACCCCAACACCAGCACTCGCATGGAGTTTGTGTCCACCTGCTGGGTTAGGAGGAACCGGGCACACATGGCCGCCCGAGTGGCGTCACCAGAGGGGAAGGAGTAGCGCTCCACGAACAATGTGGAGAGGATGTCTGTGTGGTTCTGGGCAGGCCTTCTGCGTCTGACCAGCTTCTTTATAACTCTGACCAGCAGCAGATCCAAGAGCAGAGCTGCGAGGAAGACAGAAAGACACAACTTCATTTACAGTTTTACATGCTGACAGCTCACTCACTCTTCTCCATCCTACAAGGTGGTGAAGAAAGTATTCAAATGAATGCACAAGTGTAACAGTGCTCATTATGTGGGTCATTATAGAGTGCGTGTCATTCAACAGCTGCAGCATCAGCTCAAAGACAAAAACTTTCCATGGCTGTTTCCCAGTCACGTGATCACACAAACAGCCTGTGGTGGTTCTAATTTATAATGGGGGTGGACACTGCATGCTGCTATGTTGTTTTTACATAGCCATTCATATTTGCCAGCTTGAAAAGACCTTAAAAAATTTGTGATGTTTGGCAACAGCTTCGATTTGGATTTGGCACGCGTCAAATGTGCGCAATGACGCGTGCGTCAGGCTTCTATTGGCGCTAATGTGGCGATAAATCTACAAACAAATGCAGACAACGACAACCAAAATGACACAGTTGGAAGTTTACAATGGGTAGACTCTCATATGCTCAATTCAGAGACGTTAAACAGGCAGAGGCGTTTCGGGGAAGGTGCGTAAACCATGTTAACCCTCTGAGCCTGGCCTCGAGTTATTCCAGTTTTTTAGAGAAGATTCAAAGCACTGCACATTCGCTCACCCAGGGCCAGATTCAGCATGATCTCCTGCTCCTCCACTGTTTCTCCACGGAGCAGCGTGTACAGAGTGCCGACGAGCCACGGGATGACATGCCCGGAGAACTCCACCAGCCGCACCAAGGGTCGTATGCTGCCCCATGGAGACTTCTCACAGGCGCACACTCCGATCTGCTTGGACAGCCACAGATCTATCGCCAGCAGGAACCGCAGTGTTATGGTGACTATCGGCTGGCTCAGACTGACAGAAAACTCCTCAGCTGGCGCTCCAAAGTAAGAACAGCTGGAGGCCCGGCGGCGGACATGGCACTCAGATGAGGCCCGAGTTCCACGGCAACTATTCCGTCTGGACACCTGTGAGGACATTTTGTTTTGCCCTCAGAAACCCACCAACCCCCTTCTGTAGCGACCACCTGTGGCCAGGAAACACTTTAATCCCGCTGCGCACAGACAGAAAACATCCTGCAGGTGACTGCTTCAAATGTTCTCTGGTCACGTGACCCAAAAGTACACAGCAATTTTTTTTATATAAAATTCCTACTGTGGTTTTAACAGTTATTATGCTATTTTTTTTAGTCTTGCCATTGTAAACTGTTTAATCATGAAATAGCTGAATAATACATGATGATATTCTGATGGAGTAAATGCGTAAAAGAGTTTCAACAACTCTGTAACAACACTGCATGCACCCAGTTATACATGATGCTTAGGTAAACAGAGAAGCTCGCTCAGAGGGAAGTATCCGCCTCCTCTTTGTCACACTTTGGTTGATCAGACCTGCTGCTGCAGGCGGAACAGAGAAGATGCCAGGGCTGCTGCTCGGAGACCTGCTGCCTGATTTCGAGGCAGAGACCACCACTGGCAAAATCAAACTCCACGACTTCCTCGGTGATTCGTAAGTAGCTGCCTCACATGTTATGAAGGTTGTTTTTTGGATTTTGATGAGTTGAGTTTTGGAGATTGCTCACTTCTGCTTCAGGAATTTGAGGCAACTTATCACCTCTAATCTCTGAGGTGTAATATAGGCCTGTTTTATAATATCATATATCTGTAATAAGCCTCATTGGTTGGACAAAGGGGTGATGAATCCATGCATACACTCACACACAGTGCTGACCTCGTGAAAAACTCCCTCCTGACAGTAATTTTTTTTTGCTATTTCTAAATGATAAATAGGTCACATCCTGTCGCTTTGATCTGAGCTGTCATTCATGTGCTAGACAACATTAGGCAACAATAGAAAAAGGTTTTTGACAATAGCCTACTGACCCACATTCAGTTTTTATCATGTGTATTTCTCCAGACTGTTCTTACGTTTTCTTACAGCATAGTTTAATATCTCATCACCTGTTGGCTGCTGGGTGAATGTGGCTAATTTACTTTCTATGGAAATTAGCTGCAATGGCCAATATTAGTGTTGTTTGATGGATTAGCAACATGTTTCGGGATATGACCCCTAATAAATATTGTAATTACAGACACTGATTCCTCTTTTTAATTCCAGATGGGGGATCCTGTTCTCCCACCCTAGAGACTACACCCCTGTGTGCACCACTGAGCTGGGCCGAGCGAGCAGACTGAGCAGCGAGTTCAGGAAACGCGGTGTCAGAATGATCGCCCTGTCCATTGACAGCCTGGAGGATCACCACGGCTGGACCAAGGTGAGAGAGCCTCTGGTTTCAGTCTTGAAGCACACTCAAATCCCCCTGAAGTCCAGCACGAGTGGTGGCGAGGGGGCTGATGATCCGTCTGGCACTGATGAGCTGAAGGGGCCACTGATGATGATGATTCAGAAGAGGCTGGTGGAGATGATGGGGTGGAGGGAGTTCACATCAGCAGCATGAGAGAACTAGGAGCTGAAAGAGAACATATATAAAGGAGGGGAAGCAGCAATAAG